>JAIWWG010000119.1:0-84797 GCA_025435555.1 Chytriomyces cf. hyalinus JEL632 | reverse complement strand
TGCCTGCTGTCCATGTACGTTTCAGCGTGTCAGTTTGACTGTGGTGTACTAACTTTGAACTTTGCTTATGCAAGATCTAGGTCCTCAAGTGACGCCTATCTGGGCTCAAACCTTCGTTTCAACTACATAAGCTATGTACTAGTGTGTTTCTGCCAAATGCTTGGTGTTGCAGGTAGTTTGGCTTAGTACTGTTGGTATTCTCTAGAGTGATAGAGTCTGACACCTTATGACAACTTGGTGAGGGTGTCATGTGATGGTGTGTTATCGTGGTGGATTATTTAAAGTCCCAACTTTGTATAAATAAAGATTTATTGGGGTCTTGGCAGTATGCCTCACAACTTCTCATCCAGTGACCATAAATAGCCGTGGATGGCACATGGGTGCTCGTAGGACTTGGCAGATGTACCAGAGACCTGTGTGTGTGATTGTGTTACTGCCCCCGTGGCTTGTCTATGTTTACACGAAGTCATGTGTATTTCACATCTTTGTTACGTATGGGGTCTGCAGGTGCTCAAACACCTGTTTCCCACATCTTCATGCATTCCAGAGATTTTTGAGCTCTCCTTTATGTTGAGTACATGAGGAGACCACTGGTCCACCTTGACCAGGATCTGCAACAACCTTGAGTGTTCAGAGTTTCTCCCATACAAATCAACACCTTATACGATTCTGTTGTAGGATTGAGATGGATTTCTGACAGGACCAACTCAAAGATTCTGCCACTGTCCACCTCCAGCAGTAGTTACCCTTTTTCTTTGATTCCCAGAATCCTGTATTGAACTCCCTTGTTGTCCAGCTTCCTGTGCTTAAGCCTATCACATATGCCATGCAGATGACAATTGAGATTGTTGCTGTGAAGGAGTGACTAAACTGCCAGTGAGGATGAATGCATGTGTGGAGTGTTTGCTGGGTGACAGAATTACTCTTTATTCAGAGGAATCTACTCCTCCTTGCTTTCCCCTTCTGTGAACACATTACCATTCTTGTCCACGTAAACAAACGAGTCCCCATCAACAACAGCATCTCCATTTGCATCATCAGGGTGGTTTCCATGATAATCCTCAACATCATGTTCATCCTTGTCATCCCCACTTCGCAACTCGACAATCCCATTTGCAAAAACATACCCAACAAAGAACCCAACCGCACCCAACACTGACATCCACTTCCAAAACGTCTCCACTCGCGCCACCCGTTTCTTCTTCTCACGTGCGTCCAATGCAGGGTCTCCGAAAGATTCTGGCGCACTTTCTGAAGTCAAAGCAGACCAACGGCGAGAAACATCTGCAGCAATCGCAGAAAATGCGCCACTTGGGTTTGACAGAATGGAAACAATATGCAGAGACGGCGGCATCGGACTCGGAGATGGAGGTGGATAAAGAGTCAGAGCTGCTTGCATGCGCGTAATGTAAGCAATGAGGTTGGGAAAGCTGAAGGTCAGAATGGCGTGGAGCTTCGGGTTTGTTAAAAGGGGCAACGCATGGAGAGACAGATGCGCATACGCGACAGCATCGAGAGTTGTGGGTCTGTGCGGGCGGTGATTTGAGTTTCAAGAATGCTTTCCATCATTTTCGAAAAACCAACTCACTTGTCGCCGAAAAAGAAGAGTTGGTCTCCAAGCTTGTCATCCAAGGCTTGAAAAACGTCTTTTGCATTCAAATAAACTTCATTCACAAGTTCCTGGTTGTGATCGAGCATCATTCTAAGTGGGAGATAAGAGGGATGATGAGATTCATGACGGGGTGGGCATTTGAAGGCCACTCCACCTGTATCCAGCCAACCGACCAACAACTCGTTTCTTCAACACCTCGGGTACGTAGAACCGACGTACAAAGTCGAGTTGTTTGGAGTAAACGCGCAGCGTGTCCTCGCTGTAGTTTTTGGCGTCCATGAAGAGGGTATGCAGCAGCGAGTCGTACAGCTTTGTTTCGATCAGATTGATGAAACTGGTAAGAGATGAAAAGCGTTAGTGTGGCAATTGCAGTGGATAAGTTCGCTCACCTTGCAGATTGGGCCAATTGGAGTGGAGTCAAGTTTGCATCGAGATCGAATCCCTGCCCCAGTTCATCCCATATCAGAGACAGCAAAACAAAAAGAGAAAGAAGTTGCACACCTTTCGCTTCAGATGCCGGATAATATTGGCCCGGCCGGCAACAGGGATGGTGCCGTCACGCAGCAGCGGAAGCTCGCCTGTTTGATATGAACCTTCAGCGCGATCAATGGTTTCAATGGTTAATGGCTATAATACCAGATGGAGATATCTTTGGATTGGACGACTTTGTGCACACCCAGCTCGCGCATGAGAGCGACAAATAACACTGTTCGCAACGAGTAAGCACTGTTCGATGTGAGCATCAAAGGTCACCCATTACCTGCACAGACATGCAGAACGGATCGAACGAGTCCAGTCCCCAGGCAGGACCCCATGCGAAGAGTTCGAAAGGCGGCTGTGCGGACGCCATATATTTTATGATTTGCGAGAAACAAAAAGTTTGGGGTTAACTTACTTTGCAACGACTGGGAGCGGCTGTTATTGGCGCATGCGACTGTCTCTGGAGAGAAGTTAGCCAAGCGCCGTTTGGCACAACGAAGAAGTAAAACAATAATGCAGCATCAACAACCAGAATTATGAAAGTGTTTCCTTTTTGTTTTTTCTTGCCCCATTCACCAACACAAAATGCCAGAGAAGAAGACGCAGGTCCTCATTGCCGACACGGCAGCATTTATCAAGAGCGGCATCCGTCTGGACAGCCTGGCAGAAGAGGTGGTTACCATTGCCGAGGTTGTCCGGGAGGTGCGTGACTACAATGCACGGGCAAATCTGGCACTGGCAGTGGCCCTTTCAGATGTGAAAGTCCGGGTTCCATCAGATGAAAGTGTTGCCGCCGTTGCGGCCTTTGCGAGAAAGACGGGAGACTTTTCTGTGCTGAGTGGTACGGATTTGCGGGTGTTGGCTTTGACGTATATGTTCGAGAAGGAGCGGAATGGGATTGCGCACTTGCGGACGGAGCCCATGAGGGTAACGACTGAATTGATTCGATTGGTATACAACAGATCTTCACATGACTGACCCATTTCTTTCATTCCTGCACAGCCGCAGCAGTTTGCGCCAAAGAAACCTAGAGTCAAGACTGCCGATACCGCCTCTGTTACCGCAACAGAGGAGACTGATGCGTCCACGTCAAAGCAGTCAATCGAACAAGAAGCTGAAGAATCGATGTTGGATCTGAGTGAACAAATTGTGGAGTATGTCGACGTGGAGGACGAAGATGATCAACTCGAAGAAGCAGCCGCAAACATTCATGAACCACCGTCAGTAGAAGTTGTCGAAACTGCGAAAAGTGCTGCAGAAGTGGGTCCTGGATACACTGTCGATGACGAAGACGATGGCGGTGAATGGATCACGCCAGCCAACATTGCGAAAATCAAAGCAAAGCACGAGCAAAAAGTACAGAGTCAGTTGGCGTCTCAGAAGCGTATCGCCGTTGGATGTTTGACGACAGATTTTGCGATGCAGGTTTGGACTTGTTTTGTTTCCCTGGTGGATCCAATATCTCTTTACTGATGGGCCCACACAGAACGTTTTACTTCAAATGAACCTCACCCTCGTGTCAGTCGATGGAATTCAAATCAAAAAGGCCAAATCATGGATCATGCGTTGCCACGCTTGCTACAAGACCACCACAGACATGAGCAAAGTGTTTTGCCCAGCTTGTGGAGGCAACACTTTGATGAGAACAAGTTGCAGCATTGATGGCAACGGGAAGCTCACGTTCTACTTGAAAAAGAACTTTCAGTACAACTTGCGTGGAACAAAGGTATGAAAACGCGTCTTCATTCAAATCTTGCCAAACTTGATCTGAACACTTGCCATTGCTCTCAAAAACTAGTTTTCAATTCCTACCCCAAAAGGTGGCCAGGCCGGAAAGGCAGGCGCAGACATGATCCTTCGTGAGGACCAAAAAGAGTTCACAGCTGGTTTACGCGCCGCAAAATCAGCACAGAAAAAGGCGGATTATCTTGATTTAGATTTTGTGCACTTTAGCGAAACAAACGGAAAGCGGGGTGGAGGCATTGGTGGACCTGTGATTGGGCATGGACGCAAGAATCCAAACTCGGGGAAAGGGCGGCGCAGAAAGTAGTCGTTGTTCGTTTGTTTTTTTTGGGGGATTTTACGTTTTAAATGATGTATTTGATGTGAGTGGGATCCTTACAAGCGAAACCACTGCTGACATGGACACGAAAGCGGGCCTGGCAGCATCGGATGTCTGCATGCGCAAACACTGTCTCGATCGGGAGTCCCGGCCTCTCTCGTGAGCCGTTTTGCCGGTGCAAGCGGAACAACACAAGCACAAATCCAAACGAGTCGAACAGGGAAGGAAACCCTCACGTCCACGCATGAGAGTATCCTGCCATCGAGCGTTCCAATGGACGCAGACTTGGTTGTTTGCACCCCAGCGCATGCTGCTGAATCAGCACTGCTGCCCTTTATCCCTAACGAACTGGTTTGTCCACTTTAGTTGCCGATCTGACATTCTGAGCCTTTCTCATCCAAGCAGCAATGTCACACATCTACTATAAAACACTCAACCTTCTCGCAACACGAATAAATGCGTCATTGTCTTGTTGGTTGACGGCGTCCTAGCACTCTTGCTCCCCGAAAAGAACCACCATCTCATCCTTGGGTCGACCACCCACGGCGTGTTTCGAACAAAGCCATGCAACATTACGCACGCAGGCATGGGCGAGACTGTGTTTGGATGTCCACCAGAAACAGATTCATCTCATCCTCGCGTAAAGTCAGTTCTACACGCCTTGAACCAGATGCACGACTTGAACGTGACAGCACCTCTGGAGTGGGAAGCGCTTCACCGAAAACTGCTTTTAAAACTCGTCGTCAACTGCGCGTTGAACCCCGTGACCGCCATCATAAATTGCCGCAACGGAAGCGTTTCAAACTCAAAACATGGACGCGCACTTTTGAAGCTACTCTGCGCCGAAATTGCCCGATTGCCCGAATTTTCTTCTTATTTGGAAATGTCGGCGGACGATCTGTTGGGCCACGTCTTGGCTGTTTCGAATGCAACTGAGAATAATGTGAATTCGACGGTTTCGAAGGGTCTTGAGTCTGAGATTGATTTTTTGAATGGCGATGTGCTGGAAAGAGCGGCAAAGAGTGGAATGTCTCTTCCAACTCACGAAGCGATTGTTGACTTGGTTCGGTTTCGACTGCAACTGAAACGCGCGGCCTTGAACGGTTTGATTTGCTGAACCCATCATATGAATCGGCACCCAATGCCAACAATCTCGAAAAATAAACTGCGCAATTATCCCTGTATCAGATATTTACTTCTTCACCGTCAGTCTGACGTGTCTGCATATCAAAGAGCTCGACCAAATCCAACAATGTGTTTTCAACCTTGCACACACAGTTGAGAACGAGCCTCCCATCCAGGAGTAAATATTTCGATCCAACATCAATCAACTCTGCAAGCTCGGCATCAACTTCGCCCATACTATCATTCACCTCCAACACAGCGTCCAGTAAGAACCCAGACTCGGGGGTTTCTGTCGTGAAGAACCAGTCCGATTCAAGATCCATCGAGTTTGTATTTACGCTTTCAGGGGAGGGTTTCAAGTATTCTTCGAGCGCATGTTGCATTGGCGGGCGCTGAGATAATCCGAAATTCCATTGTGAGGCGATTTGACCATTTTCATTTGATTCATTCCCTGATGGTAGAATGCCCTCCACAATTGCGTGGAATCCATGCCGACTGGTATCTTTACAAATGCCAATTCAGAGCAGGCATTTCCAAAAAACACACAGACATAAAGACTTACTTAAACGCGTTTTGTCAAAAAGGTAATCCTGGCAATGACTCGCAAACGTTGAAATCCCGCCATGAAACTCCGAATCCAAGTCGGTTAAGGTCCGCTTGCCCCAACACCATGCACGCTGCTTGTGCATTTCAATTTTCATGGATGCTAAAAGTTCGTCAATTGGTGGTAGATTCGACAGCCATGATACAAATACGAGTCTGAAGATTTTTTCGAATGGTTTGAGTTTTTTTTTTTTTTTTTTTTTTTTGGCGTGTCTTGTGAGCGCATTTGTTTTCTCACCGTTTCGAGTTTTTGAAAGAGTACAATATCCGGATAGATACAATCAAGCATGACAACAGCAACAGTTCCGGCCGATGTGCGCTTTCATTGAAAAAAACATTTAGGCTGCGAATGCCCGATTGCTGACCAAATCATTTCCGTGCACGGATACAATTCAAACGGAACATTGAACGCTTTGATCATTCGTAACAGAACCAAGGGACGGTTGATTGTTGGCAATGAAATTCCGAGATTTCGAAAGATTCGCAGCAAGCGGGTTAGTTCGAGAGTGAGGATTGACAATGTTGGAAGCGACGATTTCTTAAAGAGAACAAATGAGAGGCGGTGGCGTGACACGTGCTGCATAAAATCGGAGGGAAGCGCGTCGAGTGCATTCAGGAAGGGGATATCACCAGAATCCGCCCATCTGACAAGCAATGGATTACGACACAATCCAAGTTATATCAACAGCAATTCAAACTTTAGGACATCCGACAGTAAGAATGGCAGCCGCAGCAACCTGCATCCCATGTATATAAGAAGAAGCTGGATGTTTCGCTGCAATCCCATCATTGGCGCTCGAAGTGACCGCGGCTTCGAACTGTTCATTTTCCGCGCGGTATAATCATTGAGGCCCTGCGTTGAAACGAATGCAAGCCAAAGGTCGCGCACGATAATCTTTTGCACACTGAATTCAGTTTCTTTCAGAGTTCACAACCAACATTCACCTCGAGAGAAGGCGGAAAACCCTTCTTTTCCACCAACGCACGCACTTGCGCTTTAAGAGAAAGCTGAAATGCTTCATAGACAAGCAGAGGTGTGGCGGTCCTGAGTGTTGAGTTTGCATCAGTGTCGCCCAACGCTGCCTTATTCGTCAAAACTCACTTGAAACCCTTCACAAACACCATCTTTGCCTTTTTCTTCTTGGGGACCCTCCTCAGCCTTGCACCAGACTTGATTTCATCGTCGCCGACCTGTTCGGGATGATTGAGAACAAGAGGACGACATCGGAGGGATAGGACATCACCTCCACATGACCAGTGCCACGCATCTGGTGACCGTTAATGCAGAAGCGCAGGCCGCTGTCCTTGTCTCGTCTGAATCGCCTTGTTCGGCAGATTGGGCATTTCATTTTTGCGCTTGTTAAATATTTACACCTTCACCCGAACAGATCCGCGCATTCTCAGAGCATGGCCACAACCGCTGATGGAGTTCCATACGCCAGAGATAATTATCACCACAGGCCCGACCAGCGTGGAAGATGTTGTCAAGCTGGACCAAGAGATTGTGAACGCATTGATCATGGCTCGATTGAAGTAGCAAAGAAACACCGTCATTTATTCTGTTACCGTAATACATATTTAAAAACTATAGAGAAAAATACTTAAATTCCTTTCAAAAAAGCATGAGTCAAACGTAAAACCATCCGAAATGCGAGAAGTTGTCCATGCAAGAAACGGAAGTGTTGTGGGGGAGCCTTCGGTGCAAGAAATACAAGAAATCCAAATTATTTAGAGTGTTTGTTGAGCAGCTCGACAAATGATCGCGTAAGTCCAGGTGAACGGTACTCTGCCTCTTGAAACGCTCTCCGTAGCAGCGCGACAGACTCAGGGGCATCCCCTTCTCTTACGAGATCTCTCAGAACCACATCAACAAGTACTCCAGAGTCAAAATAGTGCTGATTCGGTGTTCGCTGTTGTTGCGATTGCACAGGCTCTTGTTGCGATTGTGGTTGCTGATAAATAACATTTTGCGGTGGCGCCTCCGCCCGCGCTGCAGGTGAGGATGTGGGCACGCCAACCATTCCCCCGACGTTATATGGCCGATACAAAGGAGTTGTCGGCGGTGCAGACGGATTCAAATGGGAACCAACCAAAGGTCTCACTGAGTGTCTTCCCATCGTGTCGAAACCTGGGCTTTGACTCATTGATTGCGCGCCTCTTGCTAAAACAGGAACATTGGGAACGTTTGTCGGTTTTGGAGGTACTGCGGGTCTCACGGTTCCAAAGTCCCACGCGTCGTCCGGATCCAGTTGTCTGAAATAAATTCTTTTAGCAATTGCTTTCCTTTGATTGTCGAAAGCCACAATTGTTTTAACTCACAAACTAAAGTCGACTGCAGAACAAAGAGAGTCCCCTTCATCTAAGCCACACAGGTATTGTTCGTGACGCAGAATAAGTTCCACTAAATCCTTCCATGATTTAGCCGCAAGAATAAATTTATGTCTTAGAAGTTGACTGGCATGGGGACGCTGCAATGGGTCGAAAAGTTAGTTTTTCAAACATCGCAACAAGGAATGTCACAAAATGCAGTTTCGATTCCTAATGACGGTTTTCTTACGTTTTCAGGGTTTTTCTGAAGGCACTGCTTGATAAAGTCTTTGAAACCCGACGAGAATTTGGGTCCCTCCAGGCGTGGTGGTGCATTTTCAGGAATCAGAAACAGAGCCTTCATCGGAGACAAGTCCGCATACGGGGGTTGGCCATTCGCAAGTTCCAAAGCTGTAATTCCAAGACTCCAGATATCCGCCTGAATTTAGTTGGTTAGTGTATATAGCAGGCTCTGCGCCCTTTTAAGTCTCACCTTTTTGTCGTACCCAGCCTGCTCAATAATTTCCGGAGCCATCCCTGTTAATTTTGGAATGGTCTGAGTCGCTTTCGGTGCATATTGGCAGAAACTTACAATAAGGTGTTCCAACAAACGTGTTCATTTTTTTGATGGTCATGGTTTGCGATAACTGCCCCGACACACCAAAATCTGCAATTTTTACTCTTCCATTACTGCTCAGGAGAACGTTTGCGGCTAGTTTGCGATGCGGCACGTTGATTATTTTTTTTGGAACGTGTTTGACGAACCCGTAAAAATCCAACCTCACCTTTTATGTCCCTGTGCAGCTTATTTTCCGAATGCAGATATTCGAGCCCCTTCAACAGCTCCTTCATAATCGTCGCGATGTACACCTCTTCGAACACACCAGACTGCATCTGACTCATGAAAAATAAAGAATCACATGAGGGTGACAACTGATTTTAGCCCAACCAAGCATTCGGAAAAACACCAGCATTTTCCTTTTGCTCACCAAATCTAAACACGACCCTCCTGCGCAATATTCCATCACTATCCAAAGTTTGGCCTGCTTTATATAGCTTCCGTAGTATTTCGTAATGTACTCGGAATTCAGTTGCGATAGAATGGTGATTTCTTGTTGAATGTCTTCGAGCTCATCTTCGGCGGCTGTGGTTGGTTTTCCATATGGTGGCATATTGAGAAGGGGTGGTTGTTGAGGATATGTGCGGTTGTGCGTGTGGGGAAGCGAGGTCATCGCTCACCGTCCAAATCAATGATTTTGATGGCCACGGGCGTGCCGCTCTCAATGTGAAAGCCCTGTTTCGGAGTATTGAATAAGAATCACGGAAAGCATGGTATTGAGGTGCCACTTGCCTTGAACACTTGTCCGAAACTGCCCTTTCCGATTCGCTCCTGTTTGGGGGATTGAGAGGTGGCAACGGTGAGCCTTGAGGCTATCGTGGGCTTTTCGCGAGGTTGAAGTGCACCTGCTTCGTATAAAGGAGCTCCGGATCGATGGTGCGAGAGGATTTGGATGCTTGGGACGTCGCTCGCATCTTGAAATATTTCGCGTGCTTTTTTTTTTTTTAATTTGCTTTTTACCGTTTGGACAAGGGCTTTCGACCAACATGACTGGTCCAGAGCAAAAGAAAACATCGAAGCTCAGATGTTCAAAAGTATCTTCCATCACCAACTTCAAAAACATTCACACTCTTTCCACACACATTGACATCGACAGCACCTTCATCTTGTCGACTTGACGAATCTGTCACTCGACTCCCCACTTCCAAGTTCAGCGGCACGGTCTTACCTTCGATTTCCATCATCATTTTTACTTGCTCCTTTTTGGAGTTGATGCATGTGGACCGCATAATGTCTTTCATGACTGCGATGGATGTGGGGAGAAGGATGCCAGAAACTTTCATTGTAAATGCACTCATGGTCGTTGCGACTGACTTGGACGAATTGGAGGTGCTTGATTCTAACCTTTCCACACGCTCAAGTTTTACAATCTAAGCCAGAGGTATAAGCAAAAGTCGAAACAGGCAGAAAGTTTAAAAAAGTCGGCGTCCTCACATCGGCCATTTTCAGACTCGCATTAAGGAATGGAGACGGAGAAATGAGCACATGTTGATGCAGAGCGCGTTTTTCAACGCTGTGCTCCGTCCAGTCCGTGAGAAACTCTTTTAGTTTCACAATCGTTTCCTCGCCGGAAAACACAACCTGGCACGGAATCGCATCCCCTTTGGAGGCGGTAACACTTTTGACAGAAACGAAATTCAATCATTAGAAACGAGTGCATGCTTGAAGTCATAAGAAATCAAGCCTCCCACGTTCTTCCGGGCTGAATTCGTTCCATTTACATAATTTCTTGACGCGCTTCATTCTTTTCATCCTCATTCCCTTCTTCGAGACCCGTGTAAGTTGATGTTTTCTTCACTTTTTGTAATGCAACGATGCACTTGAAATGAATCTTTTTGCCAATGAGAACATTTCGCAGCGCCAAACTTGCTTTCGCCAAAACCGCACGAAAATCGCTCGTTGGATTTCCGTGCGCATTCGGAGATTGAAAAAGAACAGTGAATTCAGAGTTCATGTGGTCGAAATGGTCCGTGTTCTTAGACATGAGTGATGCACACAGTGATTTGAAAGACTGCCGCCTAGTTTTCAAGAAATTCGGAAATAAATTCAGCGCTCATTCGATAATGGAATGGAAGAACTAACCATTCGCTTTCTTTTGCTACAAAGTGGTTCAGTTCATTTCTTTCAAACGGTTTAAGCGCGACTCCGGGTTTAATGGCGAGAATTCGCGTCATCAGCGCAATATGAGTTGGTGCTCTTGGCCCATTGGGGTATACGTGGCTGATTAAGCATTGATCAAATCGTGCTTTCAAAGTCTGACACGAGGTGCTTGTGAGTCACCAAAGACAGAACCAAAAATTGAGTAAAGGCGTACCAGAGACTGAAGTGGAATTTTCAATTGATGGTTATGCAAGCTCAAGAAATTGTCTTCCTCGGTCCTTTCTTGTAGCCAGGGATGAAGTTCGGTGGAAACGATTGAAAACCCGGTTTTCAGACAGTAATCCTTTGGAGTCGAAATTTTAGCGAATACAGACAAGAGTGCAACTTGGATGAATATACCATAAGGTCCGGTTCATTTGGGTCCGATGGGGCATCCATTGAGTCAGTCGCCGGTGTCGAAAATTTTAGCTTTCTTGCAAAAAAAAGATGCAAAGGCATCGTTTTACATTGGGCGATTCAGGTATTACTTGCGATTGTAAACCAGCTGATTTTGCCATCTCAGCAGCTTGATTCGGTTTTGAATCGGGGGATGTGTCAGGCACCGCCGATCGAGAAGGCGCTGTATGCAGCTTCTCAGGAAACAGCATCGGAAGCCTCTTTTTCAAATGTTCATCTTTCGGTTTGCTGGCCAAAAGAAAAAACAGTCTCGACCGAGGTTCTTCAACAAGCGTGCACAATTTCTCGGACATCCTTTTCCCACGTTCTTGAACATGTGTCACAGGTGCCCGTGCGCACATTTCTTCGAATTGGACAAGAAGCGCATCCGAATTCGAATCCTTTTTTTCGTCCATGTCTGCCTCTTCCAAGTCTGAATCTGAATCTGAAGCCAAATCTTCGACAGCGGATTGGGTTCGAGCATCCATCCAAGACGAAGTGCCCGACCATGATTCGATACTGCTGAGCACGCTGAATGGATCAGATGAGGCACGCATGTGCGTGGCAGATTGCCCCATTCCGAATGGATTGCGTGCCTTGGCAGTGGACATTGCGTTTATCGAAGGTTTCGGTGTCAGCACCGGTTTAACGCTCGATGCTGCCTGCTCTGGAACAAGACTGCTGGTATTCGATGGAGGAGGCGCATGTCCCTCGCGTTGGAGCCGATGTTTCTCCTATGGTCTAGAGTCAGAGGTGTTGAGTTCCATGCATCTCTCACTCGCAGTGCCGCAAGTCCGCCACTTTTGGCTGGCTCCGTTGGCCTCGTTCTCGGAGCTGGCGCGTTTCATGGGCTTCATTTTTGTGTGATATTTTGTTCAAGCATTTTTATTCAGATGGCTTCGCTGCGGTCGAAGTTTGCTGGCCGCTGGACTTTGGGTGCGGTGGGGGGGTCAGCTGCTCTTCAAAAGATGCGGGAATACTGTATCTTTCTTGCCGGCGCTTTTCTGTGTGGGAAAGAAGCGCACTATTGAGTATTCGGACACCACTGGCCGATGACTTACTGTAGAGATGTTCCATATTCATCAACTGCTGTAGGATGTAGCTTTGTACTGTCCAGGCCAATGAAATGTCTTCGATGCTCGTGTCGGGAGAGCTTGCTATGTATACAACAGATACGTTCACAGCCAAGGTTAATCCCGACCGAACCACTGAAAAACAACATGTATCAGCAGCAAGTCAGCATAAGACTCTCTTTCGCGGTTATCACCATTCTCAATTAACAGCTGCCCAGCCAAATTCGTCATCCCACCAACCCTTCCTGAAATGAGCAACGCAACAGAGCCAACCGTCGCCAGAACATCGCACATGATATCAGCAATGGTATAATGGCGCAAAGTGTCTTCGTTCTGATAAAACTGGCAAGCTTGGATGCTGTCATCCCACTCGGCATAAGTCAGAGTGAAATCAGCAATGGTCGATCCAAGTCGATAAAAAAGCACCAAAGACAGGAGACTGAGGAATATCTTGTTTTCTCTTGTTGTGCTGTACGTCTTGACGAGAATAAACGCGTCTTTTTTTTTTTTTTTTTTTTTTGGGGGGGGGGGGTTGAGGGGTTCTCAGAGTCACGCAACAAGCAAGAAACGATCCTCACTCACCAAAAACCAGCAGGAAGCCTTGGAATGTCACAACTGCGAACATAGCCAGAGGGGCACAGCTGGATCTGTCTGCAAAGTATACAGGCAGATACAAGCACGAGTTGAGAAGAATAAGAGCGTTGAACGCAATCGTGACTACATTGAAGAAGATTGGCTTTTTTGGTTTAAAGCGTATTTGATATGTAAGCTCCGGTACTGCGAGTTTGCGCGTTGCGTGTCGGTGCAAGTAAGTATTTTTTGCGAAAGCTGCACTTTCGGAGACCCAGTCACCTATATCCACCAGCGCGTTACAGCTTGCTTGAATCGTGAGCCCCAGAAAGATGCAAACCAGGGGCAGGCCAGTGGGACTGCAGTTGGCCATAAATACGAGAGAGATTTTCCAAAAACAAAATAAATGTCAATCGCGCTGTATTTTCAACTTGAAAAGTGGTGAGCGCAATACTATTCATCTTGTAGGACGTCATTTTCCAATCACTTGCCGTCGAACTGCAATGCTTATTTTCCCATGCCTGTCTCTGAAGCTCTATTGAAAGCAAAACGGGATCAGCGCAACCTAAGAAAGCACAACAAGAACTCCTCAATTGTAGACGCTTTGGCTCGTTTGCGGCTGAATCCGTTGGTCGCGTTCTCGGAAATGGCGCGTTTCATGGGCTTCATTTTTTTTGTGATTTTGTTCAAGCAATTTTATTCATGTTGGACGATGGACTTGGGATGTCGTGAAAGGGTCAGCGGCTCGTCGATTCCCACGGGCGTATTGTACCTTTCTTGCCGTCGCTTTTCTGTGTGGGGGAAGCGTACTATTGAGTATGTGGACACCTTAGGCAATGACTCACTGTAGATATGCTCCATATTCATCAACTGCTGCAGAAAGTAGTTCTGGACCATCCAGATCAACGAAAGGCCTTCGAAGCTCATGTCGGGAGAGCTTGCCACGTATACAACAGCTACGTTCAGACCCAAGGTTAACCCGGACCGAACCACTAAATAACAACATGCATCAACAGTAGTCACGAGGGACTATCCTTCGCGGTAATTACCATTCTCAATCAACAGATGTCCAACCAAATTCGACATCCCACCGACCCTTCCTGAAATGAGCAACGCCACAGAGCCAACCGTTGCCAGAACATCGCATACGATATCAGCAATGGTATAATGCCGCAACGTGTCTTGGTTCTGATAAAACAGGCAAGCTTGAGCGCTGTCATCCCACTCGGCATTAGTCAGAATCAAATCGACAATGCTCGATCCAAATCGATACAACAGCGCCAAAGACAGGAGGATGAGGAACAGTTTGTTTTCTCTTGTTGTGCTGTACGTCTTTATGAGAATAAACGCGTCTTTTTTGGAGGGGAGAGTCTCAGAGTCGGGCAAACGCGCAAGAAACGATTCTCACTCACCAAACACCAGCATGAAGCCATGGTATATCGCAGCTGCGAAAACAGCCAGCGGGGTACAGCTGGATCTGTTTGCAAAGTATCCCGGCAGATACAAGCACGAGTTGAGAAGCAGAAGTGTGTTGAACGTAATTGTGACGGCATTGAAGAAAATTGGCGTTTCTGATTTGAACCGCATCTGATGCAAAAGCTCCGGTACTGCGAGTTTGCGCGTTGTGTGTGCAAGTAAGTATTTTCCGAAAGCCGCCCTTTTGGAGACCAGTCACCTATATCCACCAACGTGCTACAGCTTGCCTGAATCGTAAGCCCTAGAAGGATGCAAATTAAGGGCAGACCGGTGGGACTGCAGTTGGCCATAGAGAGGAGACGGATTTTCCAAAAAAAATGGTAAATCTCAATCGCGTTTTATTTTCAACCAAAAACCTGGCATGCGCAATACCATTACAGCTAATTTCATAAAAAATGTCCTGGCCCATTTTTTCGTGTCCCGATTATGTCCTGATTCTGTCCCGATTCTGTCCCGATTCTGTCCCGATTCTGTCCCATTTTTGTCCCGATTTATAGTGGATTCACACAACCAGAGTTCGACGGATTGGTTCAAAAGCAACACGTGCCATCAGGGTTGCTTGAATAAAGTGTTGGACAGGTACAGTTAACACAGATTTCTGTGACCGGACAGGCACAGTCTTCTTCATCGTTTAATATTAGGTAGAAAGCCTGGAGGAGCCCACGGATGAACGTGTACCGAAGTCGCTGGGCCATTTGTTTGCTTAAAACATCAGGGTTTACAAAGGCACGCTCTCAATCCGTCGAACTCTGGTTGTATGAATCCCCTATAAATCGGGACAAAAATGGGACAGAATCGGGACAGAATCGTCACCCTCTCTTTTCCACACCCGATGCCCTCACGGTAAATTTGGCCGGCATTTTCCAATTCCTTTTAGTCGAACTGCAATGCTTGTTTACCAACGCCAGTCTCTGAAGGGCTGTTGAAAGCAAAATGGGGTCAGCGCAACCCAAGAAAAAACTGCAGTAACCCCTCAACTGTGGACTTTTTGGCTCGTTTTGGAACTGGATCCGTTGGTCTTGCCCTCGGAACTGGGCGCGTTTCATGGGCTTCTATGATTTTGTTCTAGCAATGTTATTCAGATGGCTTCATTGAAGCCGGAGTTTGCTGGATGATGGACTTGGGATGCCGTGAAAGGGTCAGCGGCTCGTCGATTCCCACGGGAATATTGTACCTTTCTTGCCGTCGCTTTTCTGTGTGGGGAAAGCACAGTGTTGAGTACTGCGTCACCTCAAATGGCTGACTCACTGTAAACATGCTCCATGTTCACCAGGTGCATTAGGATGTAATTCTGGATCATCCAAGTCAAGGAAAGATTGTCAAAGCTCATGGCAGCAGAATGCGCCACGTGCATAACAGCCGTTCAGAGCCAATGTCAATCCCGACCGCACCACTGCCCGCACGAAACCCCAGTAAAAAAGTAACAGGTGTCAGCAACAGACAGCATTACGACTCTCCTTTACGGTAATCTCCATTCTCTATCAACAGCTGTCCAACTGAACTCGATAGTCCGCCGGCGCTTCCTGAAACGAGCAGCGCAAGAGAGCCAACAGTTGCCAGCACATCGCAAGCAATATCCGCGAAGATGTAGTGCCGCAAAGTTTCTTGGTTCTGATAAAACAGGCACGCTTGAGGACTCGCGTCCCACGCAGCATACGTCAGAATCAAGTCTGCAATGCTTGATCCAAGTCGATACAACAGTACCAAAGTTAATAAACTGAGGAATATTCTGCTTTATCTTGTTGTACTGTACGTCTTGACGAGAAAACACGTCTTTTTTTTTTGTTCGATTCAGAGTGGTATGATCCCCACTCACCAAACACCAGCATGACGCCATGATACAGCGCAGTTGCAAATACAATCACCGGAGCAAGCTGTCTCTGTCTGCAAAGTATCAAGGCAGATACAGGCAAGTGTTGAGCAAAAGAAGCGTGTTGAACGCAATCGTGACTGCATTGAAGAACATACGCGGTTCTAAGCTGGAGCATATCTGATGCACAAGTTCTGGCACTGAAGTTTAGGTGTGAGTTGTCGTTGTGAGTTAATATCTTCCATGTTGGAGACGGCGAGTGCAGTCACCTGTATCTACCAGCGTGCTACAGGTTGCCTGAATCATCAGCCCAAGGATTATGCAAAGCAGGGGCAGACCGGTGGGGCTGCAGTTTGCCATACAGAAGAAGGGATTTCCAAAAACTAGTAAATCTCATTCGCGCTTTATGTAAAAAACGTGGTAAGCGCGACATTGTATTTTCTATTTATCTTGCGTCAAACTCTCTTTTCCAGGCTGCTGCGATGCTCTCAGGGAAAAAGAAGTCGGTTTTATCCAACTGTGTGTTCTTGAATCACGGTGCTTGTTTACCCATGCCACTCTCTGAAGCTCTGTTGGAAGAAAATCGAGGTCAGCGCAGGTCAAGATTAAGCTGCAACAAATTCTCAACTGTAGACATGCTCCAGGTTCATCAAGTAAAGCAACACCGTGTTTTGAATGGCCCAAGCAATTGACAGAACTTTGAAGCTGACGGTGGGAAGCTGTCCCAAGTACATGAGGACTGAATTTAGCGCCAAGGTTAAACTTGAACGAATCACTGTTTTTAAAATTGGTGGCATTAGCTGACTCTGTCTCTTGTTTTTCAAATACAGATTGAAGAAAAACATCAAACCGTTTTCCATCGACAGCTGCCCAATCAAATCCCAGACCCCTCCAAACTTTCCAGAAACCAACATTGCCAGAGAACCTGCCGTTGCCAACACGTCACAAGCAAGGTCTGCCCCAGCGTAATGGAACATGGCCTCGCCGTTCTGGCTGTAAGCACAGGAGCCGCTTGCGTCGTCCCATACACCACCAGAAAGAATCAAATCTGCGACAGCCGCAGCGAGTCGGTACAAAAGAGCCGTGGTCATGAATGCGAGGAACACCTTGTTTTCGCGTGTGATTGTGTAGGTTTTGACGAGGATGAATGTATCTGCACGCGTCGTAAGGTTATTCAAGATTCCCGCTTGAATGAAGTTAAAAAAGCTAACCAAAGACAAGAAGAAAGCCCTGATAAAACACGCCTTCCGCCATATACAGCACACTGCACATTCGCTCATCCGCAAAGTGGTTTGGGATGTACATACTCGAATCGGCCATGATCAGCAAACTAAACGCACAGGTTACGATTGCCAGAAATAGCGGCGCTTTTGGGCTGGTCTGGCTATGGAAAAACTGTGGCACTGGCGGACTGTCAGTATGTGGGATGTTCTCGGTGGGATATAGAGCGTACCGGTAGTCATGAGCGTGTTCAGGCCAGACTGGATGGCAAGGCCGTAGATGACGCAGACGAGGGGCAGTTCGGTAGCATCGTTGCAGGACATGGATTTTCATTCAGCAAAAGAAATGATTTTCACGCGTTTTACTTGGTTGCTCAATAACTGAACTAAACTTTACACAACACCTCGAATGCGAAGAATCCTCAATAATATTTTATTTTACCCTATAATTATTGCCACTATTGCTGTATTTAAGATTATCGCAATGCATTTGCAGACTCGCGCTTTCGGGTTCGTGGAGTGCGCTATCTCTTGCATGCATAAACTGCTTAGCGGAGTTGTTTGACTCTCTTCGAAGGCTTCTTGTCATTGAATCACGAAATTGCATCCGCGCTTGCCTCCGACCCTCTATTGCAACGAAATGAAAAGCGTAGGTCAGACCAACAGCCCAGCTACCAAATAAAAAACGCGTCTCTTACTGTAAACATGCTCCATGTTCATCAAGTAGATCAGAGTGGTATTCTGGATGGCCCAAGCAACTGAAAGAACCTCGAAGCTGAGATTTGGATGCTGTGCCAAGTACATGAGCACCAAGTTGAGTACCAGAGTTAAAATTGACCGAGTCACTGAAAAAAAAAACGATTATTATTTTTTTATATAATGTGAATGCACTTTTAGCGTTTCAAAAGCCGGTGTTGTTGTGACAAGTAACAAACCATTTTCCAACGAAAGCTGCCCAATTAAATCCGTGACGCCTCCAAACCTTCCCGAAATCAGCATCACAACCGAGCCGACCGTTGCCAAGGCGTCACAAGCGAGATCGGCACCGGCATAGTGGAACAAGGTCTCGCCGTTTTGTGTAAATTTGCAGGAGCTGGTTTCTTGATCCCACGAGCCGCCGGATAGGGCCATGTCAAACACGGTGGATATGGCCCGGTAAAGAAGCACAATGATCATCAAGGCACAGAATATTTTGTTTTCGCGGGTGATGATGTAGGTCTTGATGAGAATGAAGACATCTGTTTTGATTGTGAAGAAACGCGTGGTTCAAACCCTTCCTACATGACAAATTGGGATGCGCGTTACAACAAGACAAAAGATGGGTCCACGTACCAAATACGATCAGAAGCAAGTGATACGTAATCCCCTCCGTAAAGTACAACACAGTGCACGTCCGCGCATTTGAAAAGTTGGTTGGGATATACAAGCTCGAGTCTGCCATGACCACCAAACTAAACAAGCACGTCACAATCGCTAGAAAGAGCGGCGCTTTTGGATTGGACAGGGTTCGAACAAACTGCGGGGCTGGGGAGAGACGCGTTTAAGTCGCGAATATAGCATGAGTCCGCACGCACCAGTTGCGACCAGGGTGCTGAAGCCACACTGGATGGCCATTCCGTGAATGATGCAAACGATGGGCACCGTTCTGGCATCGGCATCGCTGCAGGCCGTGACTTGTGAGTGTTTCATGAACATCTTTCAAATTTTTGCTTCTTCACAGAACGGGTCAGAAATCAACGAGCTTTCATTTCGTATTTTTTTTCAACTCGCTACTTTCGACATGGAAGACCGAACATCCGAAATCGGCAGCAAAGGCGGCTGATCCTCGCCGAAATAATACTTGGACCCAACGTCCTTCAGCGTCCCAGCGTGGCCCGACATGATAGCGTGTGTTTCCAACCCGTGTTCGCTCATTCGAGCTTTTGATTCAGCGATCGTTTGTCTAATTTTGGAGTTTGTTGATACAGTCGACATGCGATCAGACCCTGCAAAGAAGCAAGTTGTCAGCACACCAAAATTGAAAAGGGGAAAACGCGCTACAAGATGAGCAATTAACTGTAAACTCGCTCCATATTAAGCAACACTACGAGAATGTAGTCTTGAATCAGCCAAACCATGGAAATCACGTCGTAGCTCGTGTTTGCTTGACCAAGATACATAGCCGCAATATTGGTCGCAAGAGTCAGAACCGAGCGAAACACTGAAATATTCCCATCAATACACAAAAGCATCGAAAACAAGATATTTTCAAAACCATTCTCCTTCACTAGCGTTCCCATCAAATTATCCCATCCATAATTCCCGCGCACAAGCATCGTCACAGACCCCGCAGTTGCAATCACATCACAGAGAATGTCGGCCAATAAATAGTGGAAGCCCGTTACAAGATTCTGCTGGAACTGGCAGTACCCGGACTCGTTGCTCCAAGACACGTGCGTCAAGATGATGTCAGCGATTGACCAGGCGAGTCGGTACGCCACAGCTATAATGCTTGTCCATAGGAACACTTTGTTCATTCGTGTGGTTGCATACGACTTTGTGAGAATAAACGCGTCTTGTTTGTTTCATCAGACTTCCAAAGTCACACATCGCAAAAAGGCAAAGTGTGGCTACCAAATACAAGCATCGACAAATGATACGTTATGATTTCGAACGTGTTGATTGAAGTGCAACTGGAACTATCGGCAAAGTAGTTTGGAATGTATCCAACCATATTCATGAGCATGAACGCATTGAAAAAGACCGTCGATGAAACCACGAAAGCTGGTTCTTTGCGACTGGCCAAGATGCGAACAAGTTCGGGAACTGTTGCGATTCAAGGAAAAAAGGGGAAGACGAGAAAAGCCTTTGAGTTTAAAAACCCATTTACTGTACAACGCTACTGACCACTTTCAATAAGGGCTACACCGCACGCTTGAATCGTGAGTCCTACGACGAGCGTCAGAAGAGGCAGACCTGTGGATGTACAGCTCATTGTTTTGCTGAAAAGAAAATCGTGTGTAGGGATTTACGGCGAATCTCTTGGAATGTAAGGTGAGACAGACTTCGCGCAAAAAATAAAGGTTTGCAAAATTGCGATGCTTTAATATAACCAAATGAATATCGCTGCCCCTTTAAGCCCCCGATCCCAACCAGGAAGTATTTATCGGGGTTGGTTCACTCTTTCAGTTCGACTGTGATGGAAGAGTTGAGCACCTTGGCTTCTTCTAACGTCTGATTCAGTTTCGCGTACAATCCATCCCGGAAATTAAGCAGCTGAGACGATGGATGCGGGTGGGGTGAGTCAAAGAGTAAACGGAAAAATATCAAAAAGTATGCACACCTCAAATTTGTCCAGAATCTCCTTTTCTTTCAAACACGACTTGACGTAAGCAAACAGATCCCGGACGGCCTGAGTCTTTGAAAATTTGCGCACGAGCCGTGTTCCATCTGTGTGTTTTGTTTTCAATGATCCATTAGACTCTGGATCGCTCCTATTTGATTTTCGCCTCACCTGGAAGCTTGAATTGCAACCGCGTAACATCGGCGCTTTGTGCAGGCTCGGGACTTGCAATTGAAAGAATCGATGCCCACTCTGTAATCGAAAAACAGTGTCAGTGAGCGCGGAAAACAACACCAAAACGTTTTCAAAAGTCACCATCAATAATCGCAACTTCCACATCATCTTCATCATCATCTCCAGTCAGGTCCATCACTTGCTGAGCTCCAGATGATCCACCGCCAAGAGATGCCGCGATGGCAAGATTCAGCTGTTCCTCTTCAGTCAATTCACCGACGCTCTGAGACTGTAGATAGAAGCAGTGAGTCAGAAGCGCAAGTGCTGTCAAACAGTAATCATAAATGAACGCACCGCTTTCCGTTTGGGTTTCGGGGCACGGAAATTGTCGAGACTATTTAAATCGAGAAATGTTGCGACTGATATTGAAGGGATGGTCAGCGAAAAAGGAATCAAGAAATCTTGGATCATTTGGCCTTACATTCTTGCAAAAGGACTTCCTTTTTGGGTGTCGTTGTCCAGACTTTCATACTCTCTCCTGCAATACCACACAAAAGAAACACAGCATTGATGAGATTGAAACTGTCACAAAAACCGAGCAAATCTTTTTTCTCACCAGTCCTCGGATCCAAGATGGCAAAATACGGCAAACCATCGACCCGATAAAACGAAGCATGACGCATACCGTCGGGAGAATCGGACGGATAAAATAAAAACACAAAACTCGCTGAAATAAATTCGCGCATGAGAGGTGAATTCCATAGATCGCGTTTCTGCGCTTCACATGCAAACTCGGTGCGGTCAGAGACAGTCACTAGGATCCATTTCGATGCGTCGCGGGCTTCTTGGCGCGCCTGGTTTTTTTTTTTTGTGGGAACAGTTCGAACGTTTTTTTGCGAGTTTGTATGTGTGTTGTCAAACATGGATTTTGAAAGTTTTCTACCGCATCAAAGGACCCTTCAAACATGATTTCATACGGCGTCGCAAACATCCTCGCCAGTTTGTTTGCTTTCGAGTCTTGCTGAGCACTGCTGCTGGCCCCACCGCTCGCAGAGAAAGCACCCTCCGACGACGCATGTCGATGAGATCCAAGCGGAATGGGTAAAGAAGACATTGAAGAAGACGACGAAGTAGAAGCAGCAGCAGCGAATGCAGCGTCCTCAAATATATCTTCGTCATACATAGAGTACATGGGCCCACCCACGAGCGTGTCATGACGGGGGGCAATGACTGGGCGGTACGAGTCCTCCGCATCTTGTCGAATGATTTCGTCCATTCCTGTGCTTTCGTTGATATCATTGTCTCCACCCGCATTGGCGCCGCTACTGCCTGCACCACTGCCAACAAGACCGGCACCGTGCTCCATGAACAGGGCAACGGCATTATCCAACTGTCCGTCGGCAAGAGAAAGAAAACGCTGGGCCAGGTCTGGTTCGGTGTTTGTGATGGCGCAGAAGGTTGCAATGGATTCGCTTTCTTCTTCGGATGACTGCATGATATACGCGTTTTTTCTGTCGATGTTTTTTGGAAGTTCAATAAAATCATAAACCAAATGGAGGAGACAAATACTGCGAAAAAGACGCCGAGTGACTTTCTGGGTGCTGCGATTGGCGGGCGCGTTGTCGTCAGACTCAACTCGGGCGTCGAGTACAGGGGCGTGCTTGCGTGTCTCGATGGATACATGGTTGGTGTATCTCTCTCTGCTCTGCTTCTCTTGCTCACTGTCTACTCTGTCTCTCCCCCTCTCCCTTACTCGCTGGCATTCTACAGAACATTGCAATGGAGCATACAGAAGAGTACGTGGGTGGGGATCTCAAAAACAAGTACGGCGATGCATTTATTCGAGGAAACAACGGTACGAATCTTTCGCTCTTTCATCGCTTCGATTTGCTTCGATTTGCCGTTTTTGATGCGCTCATTTTCCACGCTCTTTTCGACAGTTTTGTACATCGCAGCAAGCAAGTGATATTTCATCAACACACAACAAAAAACAATAAAAAAAACAATATAAAAACTGGTACAAAAATAGCGACTGGGAACGACTGAGAGCAACTACTTCCCGCCCATCACATGCTCAAACACGGCAATGGCAGTCCATTTTCGATTCTCAGCCTCGGAAAATACAAGCGACCTGTCCGGATTGTAAAACACCTCGTCATCCACTTCCTCGAGTTTGCGTGGCAAGCAGTGCATAAACTTCCAATCTGGATGCGCGCTTCCGAGTTTCGCCATGGCTTCAGTCACCTTGTACCCTGCAAAGTCCTTCAGTTTGGATTCCTTGTCGGCTTCTTGACCCATTGACACCCAAGTGTCTGTGACGATAATGTGAGCGCCGTTGCATGCGATGCTAGGGTCCGTAGTGTACGACACAGTTCCGTACGTGTCACCCGCGACATTTTTGGCGCGGGCTCCTTCAACCGCAACAAACTCCTTGATGTCGGCGTCAATCTCGTACCCGGCAGGCGTCGCAACGCTGACATGGATACCCAGCCTAGGCAAGGAAACCAACAACGAGTTGATGATGTTGTTCGCATCACCCACCCAAGCCACTTTTACACCTTCAAGGCGCGGTAGTTCCTCGCCTGTGAAAACAATTTCCTTCAAAACACGTTCTCCAAGAGTAGCCTCGTAGATGGTCATGATATCCGCCAAAGCCTGCATGGGATGATATTTTGCAGTCAGAGCATTGATGACGGGAGCTCGACTGTATTGGGCTAGCTCTTCAATCTCCTTGTGGTCGCCTAGCCGAGCAAAGACGGCATCAACCATGCTTCCGACTACTGTTGCAGTATCGCGCCATGACTCTCCTCCCTTGGCAGGATCGCCGAGTTGAATGTCATTCGAGCCGAGAAACATTGGATGCCCACCAAGGGAGCTCCAAGCCGTTTCTGCGCTGATACGAGTACGAGTACTCTTTTTCGTAAACAGGAGGGCAAGAGTTTTTCCGTGCAACATGTTGGTGTTTGAAGCTGGCGGAGTATGTGGGTGTGCATGTTTGAAGGCAAGACTGCGGTGCACCAGGGAGAGGATGGTTGCTGGTGACAGCGTCTTGAGCGTGAGAAAGTGGTTAGGTTTGGGGGACTGCGTCATTGCGGTTCTGAATATGACTGTGTTGTTTAGTACGTTGTGTTTAATGCGTTGGGTTTGAAGAGAGAGCGTTGACTCACATTTTATAAGATAAGATTGCGTAGTTTTTGGGAGTGTTTAAGCAGAGTTGCCCTTGTAGATCTGCGTGAGATGCATTGGAGATACGGTTAGTATATGCTGTGTGGATGGATGGATGGGGTGGACAGAAGTGGGTTTGGGTCACAGAGAGGGTGGCACTGGAAAGCAGCTTGCGCACAGAATAGATGGATAATGACCTGTTCGCTAATGTAGTCTTGGCTAACAACTTCGGATGAGTGACGGTACATAAACAGCTTGCGCCGGAGACAGAGACAGAGAGAGAGGGGACTGTTTGGGACAGGAAAACTAAATGGAAATTTCCTTCTTTTTATGCCCTGGTCACGGATGATGTCACATTTATTTACCATTTTATCGCTTATTTTAAACCCACTGAGATAACGCATCCCAGATAAGTATGTACAGATCCACACGTGCTGCTGCGTCAACAAAGGCCGTCGGTTTCGAAGATGCCGTAAGAACGGGTCTTGCCACAGACGGAGGTCTCTTTGTGCCCGAGCAGGTCCCCAGGTAATGTCGTCTCCCCACTCCAATGATCCTAACACGTGTCGTTCGACAGCCTCTTCTCGTTCGAGAAACACGCCAAAGAGTGGGCCTCGCTCGAATACCACCAAGTCGCATTCAACATCTTCAGGCACTTTATCCCCACAGAAGAAGTGTCGGATTCAGACCTTCTCGAAATCGTCAAAAAGAGCTACTCAACCTTCTCACATCCCAAAGTGACTCCAGTTTTGAAGCCAGGCTCGCATGACGGAAACAGTAAGTACCCCACCCCGCCAGATTTCTTGATTCTTTTGATTTCGAGACTTTCTTATCTCTTAAAACAATGACACGCAGTCCGTATCCTCGAACTGCACCACGGCCCCACTTTCGCCTTCAAAGATGTTGCTCTTCAATTTGTCGGAAACCTGTTTGACTTTTTCCTGTCGCGTCCACCACCGCCAACTACCTCGCACAAGAGCACCCGTATCGCAGTGCTCGGCGCAACCTCAGGCGACACAGGAGGTGCCGCAATTTATGGTCTACGCGGAAAACGCAACGTGGACGTGTTTATTCTGCACCCAAAAGGAAGAATCAGTTCTGTGCAAGAGCAGCAAATGACTTCCGTTCTAGACGCAAATGTACACAATGTTGCTGTCGACGGCGCTACGTTTGACGATTGCCAGGAAATTGTAAAAGTGTGTTTCGGGGATCTCGAGTTTAAAAACAAGTACAGCTTGGCCGCCGTCAATTCCATCAATTGGGCCCGCATTCTTGCCCAGACTACGTACTATTTTGTTTCGTACTTGTCGCTTATTAAGGAGCTTGGACTGGAAGGTAATTTTTCATGATGCAGCTTTCGTTAAAACGCGCGCGTTTCCTGACTTTTACGAAATTCAGACGAAAAAGACATTACAAAGCTCCCTCGCATCAACTATTCTGTACCCACTGGAAACTTTGGCGACATTTTGGCAGCATACTACGCCAAGCGGATGGGTCTCCCTCTCGGCGACCTCATTATCGCGACAAACTCAAACGACATTCTGCACCGTTTCATCGAAACTGGAATCTACGAAAAACCAAGCAGCCCCTCGGCAAACCCAAGCGATGCTGTCAAAATCACGCATAGCCCAGCCATGGATATTCTCGTGAGCTCCAACTTTGAACGCGTGTTGTGGCATTTCGCCGTGCAACATTTTGGGAACGTGAGTGAAGCGAGTGCCGCGATTTGCAAATGGATGGCTGATTTAAAAAGCGTGGGAAGATTCCAAGTCCCCGACGGTGTGTTGCAACAAACAAGGGCGTTTTTCAAGTCTCAGACTGTAGACAACAGCGAAACGATTGAGTCGATCCGTAAATGGTACAACGAGACTGGATACGTTCTTGATCCGCATACCGCTGTTGGAGTAGTTTCAGCGGAACGCGAGAATCTTGTGGAAGGAAGAAACGTGTCGGGTCCACTTGGTGAGATTATGGTTGTGTTGGCGACAGCATCGCCGGGCAAGTTTCCCGAGGCTGTGTTTGAAGCGATTCCGCAAGGGTTAATGTACGAGGACTTTGCACCAGTGCCGCTGGTGTTGCAGGCAGGATTGCCGAAGCGGATGGTGACAGTGACTGTGCATGAGAATGACCGGGATCGAGCGACGGCGGATGTGAGGAGAGTGCTCGAGTGCACGCTTGCGTCTGTTTCGAAGCTTTGAGTTTTTTGTTTTTGAAGTTGTTTCGTGTGAATCAAAGAGATCTTTTTTGTTTGTCAATGAGTGAGAACAGAGATAAGGTCACATACACACACACACACGCCCCTCGTGCCACCACCGCTCTCGACTGAACAACCAACACACAACAGAAACCAACAGCGTTCCAATCCATCGCGGCCGGAATGATTGCCGGCGGCATCGAAGCAACCATCACATACCCAACAGAGTTTGTAAAGACCCAGCTGCAACTTCAAGGAAAAGCAACTCCCACTCAGCAATCGTCCAGCACAATGCATGCAACCAAGGTAAGCATCTATTGTCTCTCAATCGTGCGTGGGCCACTCGTTTGGTCTAAAACACAACAACACAGCACTTTACAGGCCCACTCGATGTCATCCGCGTAACATTGAAACAACACGGCGTGTTTGGATTATACCGCGGCTTATCTGCGCTCGTGATTGGAACAGCGTCGAAAGCAGGGGTCAGGTTTCTCGTGTTTGATCAAATGAAGGCGTTGCTTGCGGATAAAGATGGGAAAGTGTCGGGTCCGAGAATGATGGTTGCCGGGCTTGGTGCCGGTGTGATGGTATGTGTTTATGTTTGCGGATTGATCTGTTGTGCACTCTTGCTCATGTCAAACAACAAAACTGGGTTTTTAGGAAGCAGTGATTGCAGTAACACCGACAGAGACAATCAAGTAACTCAGATACGCTTGTTTTCGCGCACGCGATTTTAAGACTGAAAACGTTTGAATTCCACAGGACAAAAGTGATCCAAGACCAAAACCTGCTCAAACCGCGATTCAGCCTCTGGTTCTAGCTTTACTTCCGATGCTATTGGTAGTGGCGACGATGAATATCCTGGCCTGTCTATCTGATTTTTAAAACTACTGGTAAAATGGTATATTAGTGGGTTCAGACGTATATTCCTACGCTATGTCTGTGCGTTTGGGTGTGAAGATGCGAATATGCTTGATTACATCATAGATACCACTGTATAAGTGGGAGTTGTCGCTGTCGACAAGGACATCGTCAACCTTGGAGTATACTTCCAATTCCCTGCTGTGTATGGGATACTCAGTAATAGGGTCCTTGCCTTGCATGTGGTAGACGCCTACTCTCCCGGCTTCATTCTGAGTCTTCATGCTAACACCGGGCACGTCGAACACTACTCCTTGCGCGTCAGTATCATCGTAGACGTAACAGCATCCGTAGAACAGAAGACCTCGTCTCAATATACCAGAGCTAAATGCTTGGTAGCACTGGAAAAAGTGTGTTACAGAAAAACTGCATATTATAGGCACACGGTTAAAGGCCTGATCCACGGCACGCGCATCATCATTGCCGAGCAAGGAATCTGGGGGATTTACCAAGGAGTCACAACAGTCATTGCTCGACAATGCGCCAACAGTGCCGTGCGGTTGGCTGCGTATGGGATGATGCGGGAGTAGTTGACGGTGCGGTATGAGGGAAAGAGTGTTCCTGCCTATGCCACGTTTGGGTAAAGAATACCGTTATAACGCAATCGACGGAAGATTGATCGCGAGTTTGTACTGATTTTTTTTTTTGCGAAACCCCAGAATCGGAGCAATCGCTGGAATCATTACCGTATACACGACCATGCCTTTAGACGTTTTAAAAACGAAAATGCAGGCAACAGATGCGCGACAGCGGTACAAGAACTCTGCAGACTGCGCCGTTCAAACATTCAAAGACGAAGGGGTTTTTGCATTTTGGAAAGGTGCCACGCCGAGACTAGGGAGGTTGATATTATCTGGCGGGATCGTGTTTACGTGTTACGAGGAAGTGATTCGGTTGTTTCGGTTGTTTGAATGAAACATTGGGCTTTTTGTGTGAGGAAGTTGCTGGACCCACACATCACCAACTCAGAAATAAATCTTGAAAAATGAATCGCAACTCACGCCCGGCACAGAATCCAGACGTCATCCTCAGCAAAGCCGTTTCAAAGATTCTGCGGCACGATACAGCCATTCCAATGAGACAGGACGGATACGTGCGCTTGAAGGACCTGGTATGCGCCGCCACCAACTTGCAAAAACACGCTTTCAAACTGACTTCTGTTACGTTACAAGTTAAGCCGGCCGCAACTGCGAGGCAAGAATCTGATGGACGTGCAATACTTGGTCGAATCGAACGATAAACAGCGGTATACGCTGATTGAGGAGAACGGGGACTGGCTGATCAAAGCCAACCAGGGCCATTCGAGAGAGGTTGAACAGAAAGAAAGCTTGTTCTTCCTTCATCACTGATCATACTCCCATTCATTTGTATATTTTTGCGCATAGGTGGATGTGGAGCTTGTTGAAATCGTGGATGCCAGCGAGATTCCAACCGTCATCCACGGAACCTACTTGCGAAACCTGAGCGCAATTGGTAAAAACATACACACACATGTCAATGTCTTATTAAACACATATTCTCATTCGAAAATGCTCCGTTTCTTTCCTTTCTGTCCTTTTTCGCTAGAATCGCAAGGGCTCAGTAAAATGAATCGAAACCACATCCACTTTGCCGTCGGAAGACCAGGAGACTCTGGCGTTATCAGGTATATATTGCATCCAATACAACTACTCATCTACCCTCTAATGAATAAAAACAGTGGCATGCGCGGCACTTGTAACGTCCTCATCTACATTAACGTGTCACAAGCCATGTCGGACGGAATCAAGTTTTACAGGTCTCCCAACAATGTTGTTTTATCGTCCGGCGTTGGCGGTTTCATTGCGCCAAAGTACTTTGAAAGGGTCGAAAAGACTGGACATCGCGTTCAATAAAAGCGATCCATTTCATTTAAGACGGTGCTGGCTGCAAATTGTTTCGATTGAATTGGGCGTGTGATTTGACGTTTTATTTGGAAGTTTCGTTTTCAGAGCTCCTCGCGTGATGGGTTCGACTTGTTCAGGATGCTCACAAGCTCAACGTCAAACACAAGACTGACTCCATACGGCGCCTTCTGTCCACCGGAATATCCTGTCAACGAATATAATATAGAAGATGAGCATGCAAATGTGTCAAGTTAGAACCCAACACGCAATACCGTAAACTGGGTCTGGCAAGTAACCTGCATAGAAACAGATGTCAGTTTCGGCGTTCAACCTTCATAACAGAGAAAACGAATGCATCTCGCACTCTCAAGACACATACCAAGCTCTGGCGGAACAACCAACCTCCTTCGCTCTCCTTCAGAACAAGATAACACACAGACATCAGATCAGACAAAGCCACCAAACAACAACAACAAAGACGTAAAAGATCACTGCTCACCAACGCACATGTCCATAACACCCCGATCCAATCCTTCCGCAAACTCCCGCTTCGGCGCGCCAACAACAAACTCGAGCGTCTTGCCGCTTTCAGGGGAATAGTCCTGATCAAAGACGCTGTCGGACCGTTTATGCACGGACGCAATGTAATGGATCGATACTTGATCGTATGATTTGACTCGGTGCAGGCATTCGGCGTCGGGGATTCGTTTGAGGATGCCTGTGGTGTGCTTTCCGAGTCAGATGATGGGCAACGCTGACAGAGAGGGGTCATTGGAACTGTTCAGAGTACCAATGTTGACAGTCTTTTCGGCCGCGGCAACCGCTGCGGCAATGAGCAGCCAAGCAAGGTGTGTGGTGTAAAGCATACTACGGCTTTCCAGATGAAATGAAATTGTCCGTCAGCCGACCTGTCAAACCATTTAAACCATTGTCCACCAACAATCTCAGTGGCAAGCGATCTGGTTGAAATGGGGTGGTGCTGTGAGTTTGTTGTTGGAAGCAATATGTTACTTGTCGCTCGAGGCAAGAAGGCTTTATTCATCCAGATTGGCAGGTTGCAAACGAGTGATCGCCAGAAGGATTCTAAGTGGGGCGGGTTGCAGTGCCTGGCACACTGTGGGCGGCTGCATGTCAGGACATTGCACCAGCGTTTGCAGTTAGTTTCCGCGTGGATCAGGATGTTAAGACGCTTGCAGTGTTCTCACTGTGCCTGAAGGCTGCGCGTCTTTTCTCGTTTCCTTTCCTTTGATGATGCTGGAAGGTAGTTAGGTGGGGTTGGTTTTATAAGTACCTCTAAGGCGTGGCTGGTAGTGAGTCCTGCCTGGTTCAGGAGGTGATTGGTGGAGTTTTTTGGGTGGCGGTGGAGCACAGCTGTCATGGTACGCAGTAAAAGGGATGCTTTGCCGCTGGTTTCTTGGTGGCCTGGGCGGGAGACTGGTGACTGCGGCGAAGCGTTTACGAGGGGGGTTGTAGGGGTGGGATGTTATTTGTGTTGCGGGTGGCGAGGTCTTGGAAATGCACGAGTTCTTCCGCAGAGGCATCGGCGAGTGGCTGTGGCAGAATCATTTGGAGGTAAAAGATGCCGTCGCTGAAGGTGGGGGCAGTATCGGGGGTGGCATCAATGATGACTTGGAACAGCGCGTCGCCGAGGGGTCCCGGACCTGCAATATTTCCACGAGGGGTTGAATCATCTAATCGGGCATGTCGCAGAAGGAGAGGCCAATGAGCCGCGATGCTGCTGGGGTTCGACGCTGGTGTGCCATTGTGGGTGCGCTCAGGAGCGAGCGCGTTGTAAGCAGTGTATTCGTTTTTCTTCCTTACTGCCAAGAGAGCCACGCGTCTCCTTTCTCATTCTTGGTCATCCCGAGCATCTTATTGTCTCGACTTATAAACACGCTATTTTTATTTCTGTGGTGGTTTGAAGTTGTATTTGCGTCCCTCCTCGTAGAAATATCGTCGATCGTGAACCGTCGCTGCGGATTTCCAATTCTTCCTGAAAGACAATTTTACAGCAGATCTGCATCAGTTTTGCCTCCGCCATGAACCCACAAAAAATGGTCACCTTTTGCAGCGAGACAAATTCCGCGTCGATTGCAACAAGGTATTCAGAAGTAAGAGGAAGTTCCGACTCTGCAAGTGGAACAGACATGATTCTCAAATCTTGGCGCTCGCTTAGTGGAAAAATATCAGCATTGGGGCAGGTTGTTCAATTTAAAAAAAAAAGCTCACTTCAACACGGCCGTCTCTGTCAATAAACTATCCAGCGGCACTGCCGAATCCAATTTGCTGTAGTCAATCATATCATTCAAATCTACGCGAATGTATTGCATGACAGTGGGAGTCTTCCACTTTGTAAACTGTGTGGCCTCGTTCGCAGAAATCGGCTCCACCAAAAAGTCGTTGAACAGAAGCCAGCCAGTGTCATCATCCACTGTGCCAAATCAGTACATCAGCTGTCCATTTCATAAATTGAGGGATCACTGTTACCGTATATGTGAGCAACCAGATGAGATCTCGATGCCGTGTCCCCAGTCTTGATGTCCGACACAACACCCTGCGCGCAAAGTTTCCAATTTAGCACGATGACCAAGTTAAATTGCCATTCCAATACACTGTACCTTCAAGTCATAAATTGCCACCTGTTCATCTTCATACTCGTCAATATTGAACCCATCCTTTCGACACCTGCTCTCCTTTCAAAACCAGTGCAAGTCGGTAAAAAGCCAACTCAGGGAGCCATCCTTCAAATGATCTAGCAAAAAGACCCAACAAATCCTCACCTCTGCGGAATCCACGATCCACTCCTGCCTTCCATCCACGTCTCAACAAGATCACCCGTGGCAACCGACGCACAGTTTTTGTGTGAGAAATGGTTTGGAACTACACCCGATCGAAGTCCAACCAGAAGTAACGCGCCAAATGAGGTTGATATAACAAGATCGCTGTCAATGAGAGCCATGCACTGAAACAGTCCATTGACGAATTCTCGCTCGCACGGAGAAGCCAGCGAGATCGAAGCGAGCCCCGGCTCTGAGAGAAAGTGCGCGCACGCGAAGCGGGAGAGAAAGAAAAAGTAAGCGATTCGGGACAACACAAAGCGAGGAACTCGAGAGGATGCAAAAAACTTACTCTCCCCATCGGAAAGCACCACAAGACCCTTATCGACACTCTCGATGGCTCTAACGCTACTCTCTGCGACGAATCCGCATGTATGCAAACTCAAGCTGGGTGGCTGCATGGACAGCACGCGGCCCTGTTTTTTCGGACAAGCAGCATCAGTCGCAATGAGCAAATCTCTGTCGAAGGCAGCCTCACGTTCTCAGTGCCGATCTAAATAAGCTCTTCGATGCAGTCAAAGTGTATGCATGTGCTCTGGGTGTGTCAACGACGCCAACTCGTTGCATTTATTTCTTATGTATCACAACTCATCCTTTCCACCAAGAATATCCAACAGCTCAACATGGAACACAAGCGTGGCTCCTCCCGGGATCTTACCCCCAGCACCACGGTCTCCGTATCCTGAGTTTGTCGATTTTAAAATACGCCCCATAAAAACAGACAAGAGAAGACTCACCCCAGGCAGCCGGAATAATCAGCTTCCGCTTCTCCCCAACACACATGTCAAGCAACCCTTGGTCCCATCCTTTAATGACCTGCCCTTGGCCGAGAGTAAACTCAAACGGCTGGTTACGATCCACAGAGCTGTCAAACTTGTCGCCGTTGCTGAAGAGCGTTCCTGTGTAGTGCATGGATAATTTGTCGCCGGCTTTGGCTTTACGCGTACATTCTTCTGCTGGGACTCTCTTCATGACGCCTTGATTTGAATGGTCGTTTGTTAAGAGAAGTCGATGTGATCGTTGTTGCAGTTGTTGTACCAATCTGCAGCTTCGCAGGAGGTGCGCGCTCCTTCTTTACGCCGTCTGCAGTGGCAGAGACGGCAACAACGGCTGAGAGAAGCAGCGATGCGAGGGCAATGAGTTTCATGTGAATATATTCGGTCTTTATTTTATACTCAGTTGGTGGGGACACGATCAATTCACAACTCCTCTTTGTCCGCAGAAGGAGCCTCCTTGTTGAGGATGCCCAACAGCTCCACGTCAAACACAAGAGTAGCGCCCCCAGGAATAACTCCACCAGCGCCTCTGTCTCCGTATCCTGCGATATGAAATGATTGAGCAAAGATATAAAACACACACACAACAAAAAACAAACCAAGCGCAGGAGGAATCGTCAACACCCGCTTCTCTCCCACACACATGTCCAACAACCCTTTATCCCATCCTTGAATCACGCGACCCGTGCCAATCACAAAGTTGAAGGGCGAGTTCCGGTCACGCGAGCTATCAAACTTGCGTCCATTCGAAAAGAGTGTGCCAGTGTAGTGCATGGATAGATTGTCGCCGGATTTGCTCTTGCGCGTGCATTCGGATGCGGGGATGGCGTGGGTGACATCTTTGGCATAAGTTGATTGTTGAGTCGCTTGATTATGGATGCCAAATGACAGAAGCATGGGACTCACCAACAACAAGCTCAGCCGGCGCTTCTTTCGTCTCGCTCGACTCGCTCGCGTGCGCAACGGCAAACAGTCCAAACAGCACAGTCGAAACCCACTGCACCTTCATTTTTAGATCAACTTTATTTATTCGGAATGTTCACATCATACTCATCAGCACGGGTCCCACCCACCAAAATCACAGCAATGGGCACAGAAAACATCATTTGCGAAGACACTGAGATCCAGGGCGGATCCATCCATTTTGGGGGCAGCAACATTGTCCATCCAAAGTCAAAGATCAGGAACGAGGCTGGCGGTGCGATTGTCTTTGGTAACCGCAACGTGATTGAGGAGGGCGCTGTGATCATCAACTGGTGCGTCTTGGCGGACAGATGGGGTGACTGTTCCATATCTGACTGGGTGTGAATTCGATCAGGTCGTCAGAGACGCTCAATATTGGATCAGACAACTTGTTTGAAGTCGGATGCGGTGAGACACAAATGAAACGGGGCGCATGTGGTCACTTGGCTCACTTTTATTGAAAGTATTTGAAGGGTTGGGAATGGGCGATGGCTGCGTCATTGAACCCAAAGGTGAATCTCAGTCAACATCTGTCAATCATCCTCCCACTCACAAAAACAAACCAAAAACAGCCAGGATCCTGCCAGGCGCCAGTCTCGGCGACAATTGCGTAGTCGGGGCAATGTGTAAAACCTTTGAACGCGATGTCGTTCCTAACGACACTGTCATTTTCGGAGGAAACAACGACAGACGTATTCAGACGGCGCGTTCAAAGGAGCAGGAGGTTCTGCATACGAAACATATCGAATATTTGAAGGATGTTTTGAAGAGATCGCATCCGGCAAAGGTTACTTGTTTGTTATTTTGGAACACCCCGTTTTTGTAAAACTGATCCTCACTCGTGAATGCGCGCACAGGCTGGAATCACTCAAACCATCGGTGTCGTATCATAGCCTCCATCCCCTCACACACGTCGAAACAACAAATAAATAATGCCTCATATTCTAAATCCCCCATAACCATCAGTTTTCCCTCAACATTCGAAACTTTTCAAACTTGAAGTAATCGTCCTTTGCTGTCGGATGATACTGCTCCAACAAAGATCGAGTCGTTTTATAAAACTCGCTCGTTTTATCTCGCCCGTCAATCACACATTGCAAACATGTTCGATGATACCGCCGAGTTAATAGATACTGGGTTCCGAAACCTCCAGCGGCTACTGCAACGACCGAGTATAGTTTCAGACTTATGGGAATGTTTCGACGGCCGACGGGATCCTTGAACAACAATATAGAAATGACATGTGAGCGTGCGCGGGAGACATGGGTGACAGCAACTGATTCATACAATGGCATAGTATCCGACACCGGACCAGAACATGAAATTTAACGGGGTTGAAATGGATTCGGAGAAGGAAAAGGCCGACAGACATTTCTGCTCCTGTGGGTTCGAATACGTCGAGTGGGAGAGAGGGTGTCAGTGTCATGGCCTGCCAAAGCTGTCAACGAGACGTCGCAATGATACCTCGGCATTCGGTGCTGGGATCGTTTTATCGGCAATGCCCTTTTGAAGATGTTGGACCAACGCAAACTCAATCATTTGTTTTTAACGTTGGATTTTATTCAGACTGGGGCTTCAACACGTCAAACACTCGCCACATTTCACGCTCCACGGCCAAATTCATACACAATGACTGCGTCTCCTTTTTAAGCTGCACGCGCTCGTCAGAAAGTAAGGCCTCCAAAATATCAGGACGGTTCTGGTTGGTGGCAAACTTGAGACACCAGTCGCTTGGCCGAGTGAGATCCCAGTCCTTTTCAGTGAGCCTGGCTTGCACCGCTTCAATGTCCCCTTGCAGCACTGATAAAAGAAAGCGTCCCTTTGGAACGCGGTCATCCAACAAAATCACCTCCACCATTTCCAGAGAATTGATGAAGTTGACGATGCGGTAGTCCATAAAGCTCAGATCTACGCGGCGGTCTTTCAGCAGAAGAGCAACCATTTCGCAATTGTCCTGGTCCGCTGCAGTTTCTAATGCATGATTCCCGTGATTCGAAACTTCAAACCCACAGTCCAACAATTTCTGCACAACTTCCCTCCATCCACATGCGATTGCGTGAAGCACAAACAAATGCATATTCTTATGAGACAGGGGCAAATCTTGGTTGTCTGCGAGTATCATCATGACAGCTAGACGGATACAGATCCATTGCAATAACCGAGGAACAGCTTGCTTCTCCAAGATTGGCGACACGTCAGCCCAGGCTGCGGCACTACACTCCATCTGCTACCAAAGACCCAATCATCCTTGTGCAACTGTTCACGGTCCTCCAGTACAGATTGAAACACGACAGCAAGGTACGTGATCGGCAGCATGTCAAGGATCAGAAGCGCAAGATGAATGTCTTTCAATCCATCTGGTCCCAAACAAATGCGCCTGTCAAAGTGCGTGCGAGCAAAGGCCAAGTCTGTAAGCAGGATCTGTGAGAGCATCTTTGACTAGTCATTGATGAGAAGATGGACGAGGATCTGTTCGAGTAGTTCACGGGGCAGAGAAAGCAGAGACATGCTGTGTGTGTGTGTGTGAGTTGGTTGAGTTGTTGGTGCGTGGTTGTTGGTTTCAAGCGTGGCCATTTTAAAATTGAACAAGTCCGTCCGCCCCAGTTTGAACCATGTCCCAAGTCATCTGTCATCGGGAGCATGTCATCGGGAGCATGTCATTGGGATTACATCGACTTTCCCTTTATTTGAATTCGCTGATACGCAACGAGTGTACTGAAAATATAAACATGCAAATACACAGGGTAGAGAAAGGTTTAAGGGGAAACACTGGAAGCCATCCAACTGCCACAGTAACGAGCACTGCTTCATTCCATATCCATCCATCCATCCATCCATCCATCCATCACGCATGCAAAAGTGCTATCTACCCCTCCACATCAGCTGCCTCAGTGTCAAACAGGGCCTCAACAACTTGCATATCCTCCACTGCTGATTCGCGCGTGACGGGTGTGTTGTTTGCATGTGTCCATAGAGACTGCTCAATGTCGTCGAGACGCTGCATCACAGACAGTAACACTGCTTTGGAGTTGCTGTTGGATGAAGATGGCATTTTTTTTTGTTTGTCACCCACAAAGTGGGATCCAAACTGTCAAAACTGCCAACACTTGCCCATCATGGCATTATTATTATGTATTATTATTTATCAATATTATTTCGATTTTATTTCCCTTATTACATGCGGTGTTGGCGTATTCAAAAAAAAAAATTAGAGTCTTTCAGCTCATCAGAAAAAGAAGTGTCAGCAAAAACAGCAGAAAGTAAAGTCAGTTGATAAGGTAAAGCTTAGATACAGGGCCCTCTCGGTATAGCCATGGGCATTGTTGGCATGGTCAAGAACCACGGATGCGCAGTCACTGCATCCATCGTCATTCGCGTTTCTTGCACAGGATCCAACATTCCAAACAACAAGTCTTTTAATGCATCCGTGCGTGATGTCGTCAAAATGGGACGTCGCGTGCGTGCTTCGCGTGTTGAGTTTGGTGGGAACGGTGGTCTTGTTTCCAAAAGTATAAACAACAACACTCCCAAACTCCATACATCCTGTTCCGGCCCACGATGCGGCTCCAACGCAACATCTGCACTAAATGGGATACATTCAGGAGGCGCATACGTCAATGTCCCAACAAAATCCCAGAAATAGTCTGTTCGACTTTTGGGAATGCTTCGTGATGCGCCAAAATCAATCACTTTGACTTTCATGCTGTCATCAATAATGACCTAATTAAATACATAATAATTAGAACGCATTCTGAAAAATCCATGCAAAGAAAAAATGACATACATTTTCATCCTTGATATCTCTATGCACAAACCCGCGTGAATGCAGATACGCAATTGCATCTGCAATTTGTTTAAAAATCAACCTCGTGACTCCTTCACTCATGCGCGGTTTCCGTTCAATGTAATCGAAAAGGTCTTTTGAATGCGCGCGACGTTTGGCTCCCGCTTGATATGGTTCTCTTGGTACACTTCCTCCAACCACTTTGATTTTGCTTTTTGGGACTCGCATGGGTGGGTAATTGAGTGGTTGTTGTTGTGGGTTTGAAGATGGTTGTGGGTATTTTTGATGGGGCAGCGGTGGTCCCGAGATGGTCAATGCAGATGGTACGATGTCAGTCGCGGCGTCTGAAAACGGAGTGTCGTTGGGATCCACGCGTTCCAAACGTCCTCCAAGAATTTCCTCACCCATCGGGTAATCATCTCCTGCACCATCCAATCCATCAAACCGGCTCCGCCGTTCAATCTCCTCTCGACGTTCATAATCATCCTCCTCGTCACTTTCACTATCACTATCACCAACCATAAACCCAGCTTTTCCTGCACCCCCTCCGCCACGTCCAACATGAAGCGCCATCACTTCCTCCCCTTCCTCCCCATCATGCAAGTCATCCAGTGAAGTCAAATCCACTTTTGAATTCAAGCTAACAAGTAGCGGGAAACTCGGGCTACTCATTTCATGTGGATGCGGGATGGCATACAATGGATTCGTAAAACTCGTCGTCAACGTTGGGCTGAGCGGAGGCGCAGGGACAAGTGGACTGGATGGCCCGATCGTGATTCCAACGCTATGCGAGCTACTATTTGACGCGCTACATCGACTATGTGGACGTGTCGAGGAAGAGGGGATGCTGATGGGACGCGTTTGGCTGGTGCTTCTGCTGGAAGTGGTTGATGCAGTTTCGTCGTGGATGGAGGAAGGATCGTCTGGGTCTTTTAATGGAATCACGTGCGCGGGGTATGTTATGGGGCTGAGGGGTGGAGTTGACCGGCCGTGATCGGTCATAGTGGGTGTGGGTTGCACGTAGCTAATGTGTTTGACTGCTTCCATGACAATGTATACAAACTGTAAAGAAGAGAGAGTTTTTCGAGTTTAAAAAACATGACAAGGCTGGATTAGGTCATTCCTTGATTCGAAATGGTTTTACCACAGAATCCTCAAATACGTCATAAAATTGCACAATATTCTCATGCTCCAGTCGACGCATAATAAACACTTCCATCGGCACGACGCAGTTCAATTCATAGTCTCGTTTCCATCCCCCTTGACCCATCGGAATACGATCTTTGAACATGAACTTGACAGCAACTTGGACTCGATCCAGGTTACGGGTCCCACTGACGACAAATCCGGTTGATCCTTCTCCCAAAGGATGATGCAAGGTATATTGACTCAACAGTTTGATGGGCAGCGTCATTTGCGGGTCCGGCAAGCCAGGAATCGAAGACAAGAATTGTCGCAGACCTGGGCTCACAAACTCGAGCATGAGTTCCTGCGCAATTGGGTTAGGGCTGGATGAACCGCCAAACGTGGCAATCGAGCTTCGGCGTGATGAATTTGAGTAGTTGCTTGCCGTTGCATCCCAGTTGAGATGATTTGAGGTTCCGTTTGAAGGGCCAACCATGTTGAATGGAGAATTGGGCCGGGATACGGAAGTTGAGTTTGAACCGAAACGCGAAAACTTTGGGGTTGGTTCTGACGTATGTGGCACGGGTATGTTGTAGGGTGGCTTTGACAGGTCGTCAGAAGGGGGGCACGGTTCATGAGGGACTTGCGGTGAGTGCTTTGGAGTAGGACTTTGTGATTTGAGTGCAATTCTTGATGGCCGCAGTAGAGAAAGCGGGTCGTCAAGCATATCGGATTCCTTATCGGCCACGGATGATGGATGTAACTCGACAAAACGACGAGACTGCTGAGACTGCGGCTGCGACTGAGACATGGCGGGAGATCCACTAAAGACCGAGAAACCGCGCTGCTGCTGCTGGTTGTTGCGCGGCGTGGACGATACGAACGAGACGGGCTTGGAAGCGTCCGTCACAGATGAAGAGTCATCTGTCAAAACAGGGGTCGCATCCACGCTCGAGAGTCCGCCAGCGACACCCCCGAACCCTTTGACTCCCAAAGCACGACCGATGGATCTGACGCTGGAGCCTGAGCCAGCAAGGGACGCAGAGGGGAGACTGGCGCTGGTACTGCCCCTCCGCCTGCTCCAGCCACTGACGCTCATGCTGTTCTCATCGTCAAAGGGGTCGATGTCGAGGGCTGCTGCTGCTTTGTTGCTTGTGAACGTGCGAAAGCTCATCCAAAAAGCGAGTCTCCGAAAACGTTTTTTTTTCTTTGTTCAACGTAAGTTTAATTTCGACTTGACCACCAACCAACTCTCATGAAATTGCAACGTTCTGGGTGGGTTTATTTCTCCGTTGGTTGTTTGTCTGGATGGGTGTGGATGGATGGATGGATGGATGGGTGTGTGTATCATCCCTGGATGAGACTGGTCTGGCTGTGTCTTCTCTGTCGTGTGGATTGATACGGATATGGATATGGATATGGACACGGATGGCATGGCGTGGATGGAGTGGAGTGGATGGCATGGCATTGCATGGCAGATAGTTACCCCCGGTTCCCTCCATGCCAAACAGGTCTCAAAATCAAGGCAAGTTACGCGCGTGCCTAGTTGGCTTGTTTGGAAATCTTGCCTGAAAAGAAAATGAATTTTGTGTGCGCATTACCAAACCCATGGCCTATTGTTCTGAGGCATGCACGCATAATGGACAAATAACAGTGACAGGTCTATTGTGTCCTTTGTTGAAGCGACCTCGTCGACTTTCCTGGTACTTGCCACCACCTGCAGCGCGACTACTTTACAACAGACGGGGCTGAGGTGCTTGAACAGAAAAGAGGAAAACTGACGAAGCGTGCGACATGTTTCGTTTAATTGTCACGTTCAAAATTGCTTTTTTTGAAGCCAACTCTTCCTTTCCCCACGCAGGATGTTTTTATCGACAGCAGCACTGCTTTCTTGTGCCAACTCCATGACTAGGATTCCTCATCCTTAGTTTTGGTACACTCCTCCGACTTGGCAGTACTCGCAAACAGGTTCCCGTACCCGCCCTCCAACTTGATCTTCATCACCAGCAAAATAATAGCAGCCAACCCCGCTGCAAAATAAGCGCACGTACTCAACAAGTTCGTGTAAGCGCTCAAAGGAAGAAATAGTGCATCCGCGACAATCATTGCAAGCGTCAAGAAGGAAGCTCCACACGAAAACGCGCCGTACTTTGCAATAATGCTAGTTCGATACCACTGCTTCTGCGCTTCGCTGTTTCCATTGAACTGACCCGTTGATGTTGTTGGAGCTGGGTTTTTTAAAAGAAAGTAGCTGAAGCACGATAGCATCCCCACATCCAACAAAAACACGCCTGCAATGGTAGCCACGCCAACGTCATGGTATAACTGGGTACTTGCTACCTGGAATTCAAGCAAAACCCCTGTGATGAGTTGCGCTATGAATAGGATTGGGTTTAAGACAGCCAGTGCCGAGAGGATCCAGTAGAGCACGCTTCCACTTTCTCCAATGAGGGATTTGGATCGAGACCATGTATAGATGCAGTAGCATGATTCGAACAGCGTGCCTCCAAAAGATTCGAGCAATATTGCACCCCTCACGGTTAAATATGAGTGAGACTGAGTCAGAGAGAGCAAGCGGGACGAGAACAGCACAACTGATCCCACTATCATTCCCAACAGCGATACATTGAAAATAGACAAGATTGTCTGAATTGATTTCCACGTTATGACGGCATCGGACTGGCCGCCAGTTGAAGCCCGTGTAGTCCTGCTTTGTCTCGCGGATCTCAAAATGACAGTAAGCAGGAGTAGTAGGGTCATGACCATGACTGCCAGCATGAACGCTGAGATACAAAACGCGGCCAAGTCAGCGTTGGTCACGTCAGCTCGCATTGGGTAGATTTACATTTCTTGCCTGACAGACAAGGTTTTGACAAATGTGGATTCAACTCTCATTTGTTTTTGTCCCATTCAACGGAATGTTTTTAAAAGCATGTTGCTTGAATCATGAATTGCCAAGCACTTCTTCCACTGGTTTTGCTGCACTCCTCCGATTTTGGCCGTGCTATCAAAATAATAGTTTCTTGAAATCACCCAGATTAAGCGCGTTCAGTCAACAAATTTCACGTATGAGTTCAATGAAGGACCACCCGAACCACTGGTTGCCTATGGTCAGGGTCGGAATCTGGATTGCACTTAGCATTGCATCTAATCTAACCATCTTTACTCTTGATTACTCTCATGCCTGCTATACTAAGACAAGTTCCCGCCTCGCTACTATCGCTACCTGGTTGCCTTGAAACCAGGTGCCTGGGGTGTTTTTAGGTTGAGGAGCAGTGACAAGATCCCCAACCGCGGCACCATCAGCGCGACTATTTTCCTAACAAGCAGATTGGTTGCACCCACCCGTTGCTCTATTTTGAGCAAACTCCTGTTACTGCTATCAGCTTCTTGCTGCTACTGCAAGCCTGCTCCTCCATGTGGAAACTGTTGCCTGCTACCTTGTCTTTAACTCAGGATGTAGCCAGGATCCTACCATCTTGTTTCTTTCCACTTTCAACCCTCTTGTTTCAACTGACGGCGCTTGGTTAGTAGTTTGCTGGTTGGTTTGGTTTTCGTTTTGTGTTACTGGATGGACTGTCTCCTTTGACCTTTGAGCGTGAAACTTATCGCCTTCCTTGATCCCACGAATTGCTTCCAGACACGAAAAAAGGTGCAACAATCGGAGAGGATATGCTCCTATGCACCCGCCTTCAAGTGGTGTCAGTCGTGCCACTACTCAGTTTTTCAAAACCTTATGAATATAACGGACGGCAAATTTAGTTTAAATTTTTAAAGCATGTCAATGGCAAAGAGCATGGAGAACCTCAGCGGGCGCAGTGGACACCTGACCGCAGAGCAGAGCGCAACCCTGGAACAACTCAAGAACATTCTGGCTGCTGAAGAGGGCGGCAAGTACTACAACCAGGAACTGCATTCCGATCATCAGCTGTTGAGGTGAGAGAGGAGTTGCTCTTTTTCTCTCTTCTGCCACGTGTACCTCTTGCTTTGGCGAATAAGCTTGTGTCACTGGGCGGTGGTCGAATGCGTCTTTATGCTTGGGCGAGCGATAAGTCACTATGTGGCTGGGGGTTTTAAATTGGGGGCGGACCACCTCTCGATTCGAAGCTGTGCTGGATATAAATGTCGAAATGGAAGCGTCGTCATTCTTGAATCTATAACTGCAAACAGAAACGCTGTTTCTCGTTTGTGACGCTCTGAAACATGTGGCGTAAATTTCACTTTTGTGTGTGGAGCGTTTTCTTGAACGCGGATTTCCACGCTACGCTGGTGCGCCGTTTAGTGCCAATGTCATTTTTGGGACGTATTTGAGGATGTCGGTGGCTGGATGTGTCTGTCGGAGGATTGTGATATGTCTATCTCGGTTTTATCCCCTCAAAACTTGAGGTCGAACCAAACATCTTACCAACAATTCCATTCAGATTTCTTCGTGCAAGAAAGTTTGATATTCCTGCATCCAAGAAAATGTGGATCGACTGCCAAATCTGGAGGAAGGAGTTTGGCGCGGATGACATTTTGGAAACTTTTGAGTTTCCAGAGTACATGCAGGCCATGAAGTTTTACCCAAGGTTTGTTCAACAGAGGTTTTTTTTTTTATTCATCTTTACTGTCTCGCTCAATGTCAACGCTCCCACATTTTCTTCCGGTTTCTTTGGGCAGATTTTACCATCAGACCGACAAAATCGGAAGGCCCGTCTACATTGAAAGCTTGGGTGCACTGGACTTGCAGAAATTGATGTCAAGCACCACGGAAGAACGCATGCAGAGGAACCACGTTCATGAATACGAACGTCTGATTCGATACCGATTGGCAGCTTGCGCTTTAAAAGCTGGACGGCATTTGGAGCAAAGTCTTGTGATTCTTGATCTGAAGGTTCGTGTCAAAGCGACCTCAATTTAGCGCTGTTTTTTCTTAAATTTCTCAATATCTTCTCTGTCACACCCCATGTTTCGATATTAGGGAATTGCATTGAGTACGTTCAGCAGCGTGTATGGAATCGTGAAAAGTGTGACGGCAATTGCTCAGGACTATTACCCAGAAATGCTTGGGAAGATGTTTGTCATTAATGCACCGATGCTGTTTACCGGAGGTGTGTTTTGCATTTCTCGCCCGTTGAGAAACGTACGAGCCAAGTTTAGTGACATCTTTTCCTCCCAGTTTGGTCCCTGGTGAAACCATTGCTGGACGAAGCGACCGTCAACAAAATCAATATCCTTGGAAGTAACTACGCGGATAAGCTTCTTGAATGCGTGGATGCAGACAAGCTGCCAGCATTCTTTGGTGGAAAATGCAAGTGTGCAGGAGGTTGCGAAAACAGTGACATTGGACCTTGGTGCGATGGCAGTGTGGAGGGTTACCCGAAAGAAGAGTTTGAGAGGCAAGCAGTCAAGTATGGCGCCCTTGACGTGTACAGACACGTGAAAAAGTAGTGTGTTGTTTTTTTTTTTCATTCATTTTTTTTGTTTTCAGAAGGGGGACTCTTTTTTTATTTTATGTTTGATGACCCCAGTATCTGTATGTTGAAAGTGTGCTGTCCGTTGACTCAGTAAAAACCCAAGTGCTGAGAGATCAAAATATTTTACATTTTATCTTTTACCAAAATGGCCAAGGTCGAAAGTTGTGTGGATCTCAAGGCAATAGCACTCATATGGCGAGACAACGAGGCTGCTACGCGTGCAGACCGTGAAGGATGGGCATTGGGAGTTGTGATGCGGCGAATGCGCGTGGCAGAGTTGCTGGAGGTGAACTTGTTCTTTTGTGCATCGGAATGTCCCAGCCACTCAAACATCCATTGTTGCAGGATCCTCATGTAGATATCTTGGATCTGTCTGTTTTAGACTCTGTGTTTGAATGGGAGCGGGACAAGGAGTCCACAAAAAGAAGCTCGCAATTCGATCCCGACGCACGCGTGCGCATCACACCGTTGACCCGCATCGTGACCCTCTCTCGAAGACACAAGGTTGCGTTTGTCGTGGATGTCAGCGCTTCGATGCGTGTTGTTGATTCGAGCGAGGAAGGACTGAACAGAATCCTTGTCCCGCTGTGTTTTGAAACGTATGTTCGGACTCCCGCTGCTTATCGATGTAATGATCTTTAAGCTTCTCGAACCTTCTATTGTCCAGTCTGTGCAATTGCCTCGACGGCATGTCGCGACCCTTCTCAATCACAAATTCTTGGACGGGTCAAACAACTGAGGTACTTGCCCTTAAACTAACTCTGGCTGATTCTTTCTTACTGCCCCTGCGAAATGCTCAGATCTTTCCAGAAGTGCACGTGACGGTTCTGGCAAAGGCCGGTGCGTCCATGGGATATCGTCCAGACCTATCACCTCGCGCCCACGCATACATTTCGCGGCACCCCGTTCATGTCCTCTTGCAAGATGTGCAAGTGACTCATCTCAATTTGCTGATTGGTTTGTGTACCGAATGACTGCTCAGACGCAGTTTCAAAAATCTAAGCCTATTCGTTTTTGATTCCAGTCGCGGAAACTCTGTACATGAGTTTGAACGCGTACGAAAATGAAATGATTGAGTTAAGGCATATGGATGATCGCCATGGAATGCACCTTCAAAATGAGGCGCACGATCCATCCGCACCAGCAACGCATCAACCGCAACATTCAGATCCTCTCGACCATTCGAACCATGATCCATCGAAAAATCCAGTACTGGCGGCCGGTCCCCAAACAGTGAATAACGAACCTCCACCGTTAAACACCCTCGAACATGGTCTGCTTGCTTTGCGACTCTTGCCTGCGGACTGCAGCCCTGTTTTAATTGCGTTGACCGATGGTGTGAGTATGAGCTTGATGAAGGGGGAATTTGTTTATCGCGATGTTTGTCGACGACTTTCTCGAGACGCGGTGCAAGTTTCAATTATTCAAGTTGGCTCGAATCGTGGTTTTTATCCCAGCGTTAATTTCGGATATGGTTTGTGGCACGTTTCGACCTTGAGTTACCGGGAGAAATACTCACACTATTTTGCGACATTTTTTTCTCAGTCCCAGACAACGAAGCACTTCGCTTCATTGCGTTCGCCACCTTTGGCAAACTCCTCTACGCCAGCGATTGTAAATACTTGGATCCAATTGTCAGTGAAGACAATCAATACCCAACTCCGCTTACAGCCTGCGTGCCTACTTCAGCAACTTCCTCAGACAGTTTTTCATCCGTCCCAGCGTCATACAATCCTCCACCAAATTTCTATCATCGACACCTAATCATGCGTGATGTCCACCTCGCAAAACAAAAAAGTGATGCCCCGAAATTCCAAGAACGCCATGTCGTTGGCCCCCCACGACCTGTTGATACCCCACGCGTCAGAAGAATTAACACGGATATATTCACTGCATCTTCGGAAGAAACTTCTGGTAGCGCGGAACTGGATTTTATTTCATTGCAACGAACGCGAGAGGCGAAGTTTCCGTGGAATGCTGCAAGTGCGCCGCCGATTGTTGCAGAAATTCTATGCGGATGCTCTGATTATAACGTTGAAGCATCGGATTTGGCAATATTGATCAATGCGCGGTTGTTGGAAGGATTTTCGATGAAGAGCATTCAGATCGGAAGAACCTCCAATGAAGTATCGAATGCAGCTGTAACACCGACAGTATCAACAAACAAGAGAGTTTCTCAACAAAAGCAGTCAACTAGAAAGCAAGCCTCTGGAAGCGTTGAATTTGCAGGACTTGCCGGTGAAAATGGGGGCGACAAACTGGAAATCATTTTAATGCGACCTTGGCTCCCGAGCGTTATCATTCAGTATACAATCAAGGCGCGTATTTCGTTGGATGCTCAGCGGGCAGAGAAATCGATCCTTCTGTGCGTGCTGGATAAAAAGAAGCCAAGGATTGAGTTGAATATCTTGGCGCACCATACGTTTGCGCTTTGGTTTGTTAATTCGAGCGAAGGAAAGCCTAAAAATGATCGGTTTGGAAAGCTTGCCATGTATCTAAAGTAAGCAGTTTACGCTCAGTTTTCAGTTATAATCAACGCAAAATTCACGCGATACTCGATACCATCTTGCAGGGGAATCCGAGAGGCAGATTCGTTGCTCCATTTGCTGGCATCTTTCAATCAGAAACCCGTCCTTTGTAGCATTCCGAAGTTTGATGCACGGCTATTTCCAACCTCACATAATGGATCAAGCGTCTGGAATTTAGGAAACCAACCAATGCATTCGTTGAGCAGCGGCAGTACAGCAAACTCCGCCGCAGATTCAGCCAACCTCTGGAACGTATTCTGTCATTTTATGATCAACAAGAGCGCATCTTTCGATGACTGTGATGTGGATATTATCCTTCGCAGTTCCAACCCAAACCGCGTCCTGTCAGACGTGAGTCCTCAGTCATATCCTCCTAGTATTTTTTCAAATAATTCATCTCGCGGAGTGCATGCGAGATGGTCGTTGTCTAATCGAGACTCACGGTCACGTCTTCCGAGCGCGTTGATTCACATCATGAACTACCTTGCGAATGAGTGGAGTTTGTTTGCGTTGAATCGAACAACGTTTGTCAAGCTTTTTCACTCTTCCGACGCCGAGGCGGCAACATCGCCAAACTCAGCAGCTGCAGCAGCATCTGGCCTGGTCGTTCTCCGGATGGTTCACGAAACCGACTGGCTACTCAGCATGCGGCTCACCTTTTTCAATGTTCCACTTCAAGATCGCCTGTTGATGAAATCTGGGCTTTGCCAAGCCTTGAGTTTAATGCGCGTTCCCTGCACATTGTCGAAATCCGAGGCTGCGAACCCTGGTACAGTGTATTCTCCACTGAGAATTTGTGAGAAACCGATTCGCAGAATGATGGTTCGGTATCGCTTCATTATTGAAAATGAGGGAGTGGATCACGCGGCTGATATTGGTACTTCGACTGATGATGTGGCTGATGAAAGACTTGTGTTGCATCAAAATCACGATGACACGCTTAACCCTACCGTGAATCAAACTACCGCGAAATCTGAGCGAACGTTAAAATACGCAACCTTGATCTCTCCAGTCGGTCCACGGTCGTATCTGCGTTCGCATCGGTGGATTTGGCTTGCAGATGTAAATGTCCTGGAAACTCCAGTAATCAATAGGTCAACTTTGGGCCAGTCAATGGTTTCTTTGAAATCTGCGGATGGAGGAAGCGCGAGTGGGTCGCACCTTGTCTCCATTCTCGACATGGCGCTGTATTTGCTGTACTTTGCGCGGCTGGAGGAAGGGTTTTTGCTCTTGTCGCATTTGCAAGATAGCGTGACAATGTACCGCGAGATATCGATGGAAAAGCCCATCCAATGCCTCGATGGTCAAGGCAATGAAATGAACGTGGATGAGCATGGAGAAATTCCAATGCGCCGCGTCACATGCGGAGTGCAGTACATTATCTTGATTGATCGATTGGAACGAACCGTTGTCACAGAATTATGGGCGGAACCGGTTCTGGAAGGCGATGGAAACGCAGTGGCCGGAATGAACAGCAACCAAGACGTCAAAATCCTGTTCAGAGAAATGCATGACCCTTTGGCGAAGCTGATTATGGAGTCGGACTCGAAATTGTTTGAAGGGTTGTACACGTTTGAGCGGGTTCATCTTATCGGGCGGCAAGGATCGGATATCCCTATGGATGTGACGGAACGCAGTAGAGGGAGCACACGGCGTGAGAATTTGAGATCTAGAGCTACTTCTGTGCATAGCCAACGGCAGGGTGCAGTTGATGAGCAGACAGCCAGGTTGACTTCAGTTGAACTCAATGAGCCTGGACGAAAGCTGTCTGTGATGCGCACAAAGTACAGCATTGATGCAATCTTGCGTAAATCCAAAGTTTCTTGCATAGTGTATGCAGCTCCGACTGTAGCTGAGATCCCTGCAGGCGTGGGAGTGGGTCTGATCTCAGACGACCAGCCTCTCAACCAAATGTTTCAATTCAAAAGCGATGGCAATTTGGCAGCTTCTAGGAACACATCACCAGGCCAAGCGCTGGATTCTCCTCGTCCATGTGCTTCAACCGACCATGTTTCATTTTATCGACGAAGCTCACAAGCCACGGGGATCAATGGAGGAAAACAACACATGAATGCGTCAAATGTAATGCTGTCGATTGGGTTGAGTTGGGATGTGATGGGCAACACGTCGAGTCCACAGGCTCTCATACGCGTCCTGCTTCTCAAGTTTTTTCAGAATGCAATGGCATTCGTGACTGACAGCGAAATTGCATTTCCTCCTACGTATTCCGCTCGAAAGTCTGGCCGTACAAACTCGGTGATTTATGATGGCTTGGGCAATGTTGCAGCCGAAAACTTAAAAGAGTTGGATTTTAATACATTGGAGCAACTGAAAGAGCAAGTATCGGCCGCATTCAACAATCAAGTTCTCATGTCTCGGCTGGACGAAAGCGTATGTTTTGTCAAAGTGCGCTCGCCCGAACAGTTTGTTTTGGTGTTCCTCCCAAGAGCCGCGACAGACGCGTTTCATGGCTCGCATCTGAGCATCACGCTGTTGGAATGCTCTCGGGCGCGAGTACATGATACCATGTCTGGCAAAGAAAGACTGTCTTCTTTCGGGTTTGATCATTGCAAAGACGATCACTCGGAGGGCCATACCAAATGGAGCGTCAAGATGAAGAACCTGAACGAGGCCGCGAATGGATCCATTCTTGTCCAAAGCGAAGTCGCCAATGATTCTCGTGCTTCAGAAAAGGAAATGGGCTTTGAAGTGAATCCGAATGAGTACATTGATTTGTTTGTCTCGACAGTATCGGACGCATATGCAATTGCTCACTGCAAGTCCGTGTATGCAGCATTAGTTCAGAGCGTGGGAGTGAGCTCGCATGACGTGGAGAAGGCGTTGTTCAATTGCTTTGAGAAAACAATTGATATTGATCTCACTGCATATCTCAATGCCATCACTCTGACCTACCAACGTATGCACTCGAGCCGAATTAGGTAGGTTAATCTTTGCGCTATATCATCTTCTGACTTATTTTTTTGGTTAAGGGCGGAGCGGAATCGCATTGTAAATAGTTTCCAACACATAATGAGCAACAAATTCCGTCAGCTGCTGACCTACGCAGGGAACGAAAATGGCTACTTTTACAATCCCGACGACTCCGACGAGGGCGCAACACAGATGCGCATCGAATCAGCCGACACCCCCCTCTTTCTCAAAACCGAAGTAATTTTCAAGAAAGTTGTTGGAAGCCAGGTCGAAACTGCGGTTGTACCTATGACTTTCTTTCCCACTTCGTATTGGGTTCCCGTAACGGAAGTTGAAGAGCGTCATTGCTACGGTTCTGGGGCTATTGATTTCAGACCTCTTTCGATTGGGAACAAGGAAAATCCATTGGCCAGTAATGACGGCACAGTTGCAACTCTGCGAATTTCATGCCTCTCGTTGTTCCAACCTAAAAAACTGTACGGAAATAATGATGATACCTTTGACAATGAAATGTAGGTTTTTTGTATTCTTCTGCTTGGTGCTGAAAAACTAACGTCGTTCGTCACTCAGCTTTGAAAGGGCCCTTGATGACCCTCGGCTCATTCTCTCTCTCGAAAAGATTGACGCTTTTTATGACACGGTAGATCAGATAAAGGCTCTCATTGAGAACGAAGTAATGAACGCCCTTCTGGACTTGCCCTCTGCTCACGAGCAATTCTCGATGGATTATATTCGGTACTGTTTGAGCAGCAGGCACCAAATCCCTTCGAAATTCAGCGACAGAGAGGCACTGCAACAGTTTATTCTCTCTTCAACTGGTGTCTTTGACTTGCCGTTGGAGTTTGTAAAAAACCAGCACGACACAAAGCACATTATGGGAGAGTTTTCAAAAATTCAGATTCCAAATGCGATGCTCTCGTTCACGCAACTGAACGAATTCTTTTGCATCACTGGAAACTTTCAAGCTGCCGTCAATCCGAAAAAGCATTCATTCGTTCGCGAAACGTTTGCTGAAAATCAACAAGGAATCGAAAAAACTATGCCAGGCCTGCGTGGACTGGGCATATCATTCCCGGAAAGCGAGTCACATGACGTGTCACAGTTTCGATTTTGTAGAAAAAGTTGGGCGCTGGTCTCGTTCAAAGCCGATCTTGCCCGAATTTGGTTCGTCTCTCGATTTACATCTGAGGCTGAGAAATTGGATCTGCTTTCTTGGATTTACGACGCGATTCAAGATACGTGTGTTGCAGTAAATCGTTTGATTTTATTGGATCTGCTGAAAAAGACACATCGAGCGAGGTTCGTGGTTTTGATTCCAGCACAACAAACCTAACATTTCCACCTGTTCCAGTAAGTTCCTCATCAAGCGCGCGGAAAATGACGACTCCTCGGATGAAGATGACGAAGATGAAGAGCACCATTACTACACCGCGCATTCCTTTGTCCCTGGTCAATTCGCGTGTCCCCTGGTTTCGTCTCACACATTTCCCATTCATTGGCGATTGAAGCCGCTGAACGCGCTAAGTATTGCAACTGCATCCATCAACATTCTGGGCATTTCGAACCGGAACAACATGTTTGTCTTTGAAGAGGACGGAAAGGTGGTTTATTTCAAATTATCCGTCAAGGAAGTGGAACTGGATCAGTCTCAAGTCGCTATCGAAGTAAACCATCCCGCTTCAGACGATGTTGCATCTTCGTCCGAGCCGCTCATGATGGCGAAAGGATCGCCGAAAACTAGTTCTCCTCTGATCACTCGAAAACCAGTTGGTCTGGGCAGTGCGCATTCGGTCGCACCACAGAAACCTGCAGAGTCAGTTATTTTGCTCGAATTTTTTGGTGTTGATGGATCACTCAACGCCAATGAGTTTGTCACAATCATTGAGACGAAACTCGGCGGCCTTGTTCAAAAAGAGATTGGAACTTACATTTCTCGGAATTCCGCAACCGTGAGACTCACTCCCGCCGACGTTGAATTCATTTTACCCGTCACGAAAAGGCCGCAACGCGTTGAATGTTTCAAATTGCCGGACTTTGTTTTAGATAAGCTTGGATTTATGTTGTTGTTTAAGCAAGCTCTCTCTGCGGCGTTTAATGCTCTACCTTCGCTTGAGATTGGATCTGCACTGAAAGCTCGCTTTGAGCGTGAATATGGAATCAGCGGGCAAGCTCAAGGTGACAGGTACGTGTGCGGTCATCACTTTTTATCGACACACGTGAAATGACTGAACGAGTTTTTCAGAATGGATGAAATCAATTTCGGCGAGTTTGCCTTTTTCTACAATTCTGTCCAATCCAGATCCAATTCTCCGTTCGAAGTAAGCGTCGGAAATGGAACTGCGCTGATTTCAATCTTTGTCGTCAACTCGAAAAGGAACATTTGTCAAAGATTTAGCCATCCAACTTTTGCAATTGCTGGAAACCAGGAAACCATCTGGGAACGGAACACGCATGATTATCTTCGAGATCATGCATCAGAACTTCGAATCGGCGATTTTGACCGCTGCATTCATGATGATTGTAACTACGCGATGGCTGTAGAAATCTGGCACTATGGTGCGCTGAACTCGGACGTGTTGATGGATTACGTCTTCAAATCCTTTTGCAATACCATCTCGGACTATTCAACCGAAAGCTCAGTTCGATCACTGTCAGAGACTCTCAAGTCGAATAGCTTGTCACAGTTGCCGCAATTGGAAATTTCGAAAGCATCGGTTGACGAACCTTTCAAAATTCACTCGGCGCTGAATATTTTCTTTGACCAAACAATGACACACTTGGCTCTCTCGGCGGAACTGAAAAACGCGGCTGTCCAAGAACTTTGCTCGCCTATCCGTCTACCTCGGTGTATTGCGGACGAGATTGCATCGGACACACGGGATTTGCTGACCGAAATTTCGTCGTCGTTTAATCCAGTGCTAGTTGAACGCGCTCATGGGCCTAGTGGTGAGCCATCGCTGACTCTTTATTCAGCAAAAGTTAGCGGCAGTGAGGAAAGCTTCCAAAACCGTCAAATTCTTTTGGTGGTTGGTATTCCTGAACTGTCGGACCTATACGGATGTGATGCAGAGGGGAAGATAACACCCAAATCCACAACATCTTCTGGCTCGCGAACACCAACGAGCACAATGCATGATATGGAATCTTCATTCACTGGAGCTGCACATAAAAACTCCATCAGCAGCAGGGCGGGGGTGTCCCAGAATCCGTTCGACTTGCGAAGGTCCGTTGTAGACGGCGTGCAAGTGTATCCAAGGAATCTGATGCTCGCTGGAAAAGAAATATGCTCACGAAGCGGGTTCTTGATGATGCTGATTGACCAATCTCAAATCTCAACTGCAACTTACAACTTGAATCAAGCTGCATATGAAACCATTTTCAACCACCTTCTCCAAATATTGAGTTGGAACAACATTCGCATGCAATTCTTGGAAAGCGGTCGCAGAGGAGATTCATTTGGAATTACACCTCGCGAAAAAGTGGACAACTTGGGTGTCTCTGCGGGCATCGAGCATTCAAGTTCTTACACTGGGATCGGGGGCTTAGGTCATACTGCAATGAGCCATTTCGTTGCGAATGGAATGAGCGAAACTTCACATGTGGATAAACTGAAGCGGCTTTATAACATCAATGAGAACTCACTGCAAAGAAGCGCCGTTGCGTTTCTTGATTCATATGTTCGCAGTTTGAGTCTTGATGGCAGAAACCACTCTCCAGCTGAACAATGGGTTGAAGGAATCGACACGCCTCGCTCGTCCCTGGTACAAGCAAATGGATCTGGCGATGGTGGAAAACTGTCTACCGCGGATCTTGCTGCGCTTTTACGCTCCATCCGCCTATTTTTCGTGCACTACCCCATCTTTTTCTCGGACCTCAGAACGTCCATGTTCAAGGATGACGTCAATCCACCTCACAACGAAGACTTTTCCAACGCTTCTTCCACACCAATCCAACAATGGTTTAAAGAAACGCTGGTCAAATTCTCTGGAGAGTATTCCAACTATCTGGCGTCGCTTGGTTTCGAGCCATTCAAAACCCCATCTTCACAAACGGGGGATTGGGAGAAACCCCCGACTTTTTATATTTCAAATTCAGCCACGGTTGAAATTGATGCAGTTTATTTGATGAAACGGATCACATCTGGAATTCTGTTTGTGCAAATTGGTGTTGAAGGGGTGTGCATTGCTGTGAATCTGTTCATGTTGAAGTTGCCTTCGAACCACATGGATCCTTTCCATGAAGGGATGCGGTATGTTGCGGAGAGCGATGCGGACGCGTCGTTTAAGCATGACTGTGCTATCAACAAGGAGGCGCTCCATGTGCATTCATGTTAGTAGATTATTTGGCTCAGGGGATTTGCTTACCTCTAACACGTTTACAACAAATGTAGTCTCGTACGACTTTCACATCAGATACTTTCAGCACATTTTAGACAACCAACAGAACTGCATCATTGACATCTTGGACGTGATGAAAGTGTTTGAGAAATACAACTCGGACCGCTTCGTGTACGCACGGTCCCGCATTCTCGGTGGAGAATGCATCAGCGACGACCCGGCTCCGTCCATCTCACTGTTCCAATACATCTTAAAAAACCCGCATCAGTACGGCTTCAAATCGATTGCCCACAACGGCCATCCAACCGCATGTTACTTGACATCCGAGTTTCAAGACTTTGCGAAATCTGCGAGCAAATCACAATTCAAAAGCACCGGTCTTTCATACACGGTTGTTGTGTACGTGTCTCGCGAGCAATCAGCTGAAGGTGCTTCAGGGTCAGCTGAGACGACGCTACAGTTGAGATACTTTCTCTTGATTGTGGATCAAGAGAATGCGTTCCCACTTCAAGGGTTGGAGGTGAAGAATCAATCGTTTGTGAAACAGACGCACCAAGAAAAGTTGAAGGAGTATTTGGCGGGCGGCTGTTACTTTGGAGACGTGGCAAAGTTTGCAGAAAAGAAAATCCTGACGTTGATGGAGCAGGTAACAATTCTCGTCCCTTTCATTTTATGGTAATTTGTAACTCTTTGCGTCCAGGCGACAAGATACTATGACAGAGACAGCCTTTGGCGACAGTTGCATGTCAACAAGCATCCAATCCCACTTCCCGGCGACTTTGCAGACGCCAACGAAACTGCATATGAATGGTCAAAAATGTTGCTCGAAAAAATTGCTCGAAACTCGCGAACATTGCTCCTCATTGATCCGTCGCTCGTGAACATATTTGGAGATGCAACCTTGCCATGGCTGGATATCATCAAGTTTCTAGAAACAACATACTACATGACCGCGCGCCGCATTTTCGAGGAACCTTCAGTAGGAAGACAGCATTTGATTTTATTCAATCCTCGCGATTCGGATTACATGATCCACATCATGTACTGGAAAGTTAGTCCGACGGGGTTTCCAATGTACTCGATGGACGATCGCGGCACGGATGCAGGCAATCTGAATCACCTGGGCGATTCTTCAGGTGTTTCCACGCCTGGACTGTTTTCGGATGATGAAGGAAAGTTGTCGATTAAAGAGAGGCTTCGGGTTCTGGAGGAAACTGTGGGTGTTGAGTTGGCGCGACCGGGAGAGTATCAAGTAGATGTGATGCTTGTGAGTCGTGAGGGCGTCACGCATGACGGGGAGTATGTGCAGTGTAACGAGATTGTGAATGCAATTTCCTGTTGGCTGTGGAACGCACAACGCGTATGATGTTGAAGTCTTGGAAAAATAAAAACCCAAATTGTAAATACATCCAAGGAAAGGAATACCGCAGTCTAACTTATTTTCATTTTATTGGCAACTCTGACCTTGAAGTGGGTCGAGAGACGTTGGATGGCCTACTCGGTTGCGGCTTGCTGCTTGAAATGGCTGCAGCAGACTGCCGTGGTGATGACTGTTGAAGAGTGGCATTGCTCATGGCGACCGACAACGCGTTCGACTGTTTCAGGGATGCAGCCATGTAACTCAAAGGCTCGTTTTTTCGTAAAGCGCTCGGTGAATGATCTTCCCCTCTTTTATCAAATCCATGTTTTGAATTTGAACGAGATAACGACCCGTGTTTCTGTGCGGGAGCTTCGGAGTGAGAAATCCTGCTTTTGGAATCGGAGCGAGAGAGCGATTGGGATCCATGTTTCATTACGCTGCTTCTAGAATCTGATCTTGACAGCGAAACACTTTTAGGGGCCGCCGCGGTTTCTGTTTTCTGTGCGGCCGACATGAGTTTCGAAAAAAAAAAATGTGAATCTTCAGAATACCTTCAGCGAGGGGGATCGAAAAACTCCAACAGATCCAGTTGCAGAATTTGCCGAGGTTGGTCGCGAAGGAGTAGCACTGAGACGGCGTTGGGAAGATTGCGCTGCTTCGATGGGTCGCGGAGGATTCTTTGCCGATTGGGTTTCCAGCTCACAATGATTAAGCGACCAGACAACGTATTCATTGAATGAGATGCATCCGTCGCGGTTCCCGTCAAGTTCCTGTTGTGCGCATGTGGTCGTGGGAATTGGGTAAGGAGGACATCACTGACAAGGTTGGTTAGACTGACTTGCATTGCAGCTACTAACGACTTTTTGACGATAATCTGAGACGAAGAAGATTTGACAGCATGTTATTTTGAAGTGCTGAGATCAGCAATCAAGCAAAACGCACCTTGCGCTTGATAAGGTCCATGTACAGATTCTTGAATTCTCGAATATCGATTCCCCCACTCGAATCTCTATCGTACCTGTCCAACGGCAAGTTAGAGATACGTGTTTCCAATTGAAGATAAGAACCAATGGCGGCGCACTTTTTAAAAGTGTCAACGTAAACTTTCAAACGCGTCATTGTCCGTGCATCAATCTGAAGCATTCTGAATCGATCTTCCCGCTTCCACCACGCAATGACTGTGAAGCAAGTCAGCGTCTTTGAAACCCTACCCAGTGTGTTTTTTTGAAAAACAAAAACGTACATTCATCGTATCTGACGAAAGAGAGGGAAGAATGCGTCAGGGGAGAGAATCCCAGGACAACGAAATGAAAAGTGTTACGTGATGGCCCCGCTCCCGTCAAGATCCAATATCCTCAGATCCATCATCAACTCCTCTGGCTTCAGATGATACCCCATTTCGTAGCACAGGTTCTTGAATTCATCGATGGAGATGGATCCGTCTCCATTTCTATCGTATTGAGCAAAAGTGCTTCGAACCGAGTCCATTGCCTGGCGTTCGTTGGTCGTTGGTTTGAGTTGATGATGAGTGTTGGAATTTGGCTTCTAGAACTTCCAGGGCCAAGATTCAGCCAATTTGACCAGCGAAGCCTTTTCCCCCATTCGAATGCCCTGAAAAATCAAAACAAACGCGTTTCCTCAACAATGGGATCTTTAGTGTTATGCGTGCTTGTCAAACTTGGAGCATAAAATCCGCAAATAAATGCTGGGCCGTTTAACGCCTCGCTTCCTCCAACACCGGCATCTACATTCAAACTCGAAGCCCGTTCTGATCACATCACCGATATTCTATGTGAATGCGGGTCAGTGCTCCCCTGCGCGCAAAGAAACCGTCGCTAAACTCCATCCCTCACAGTCCCTCACATAGGACACTTGTACTCGGCAGTCCTCGCCGACACATTGAAGCGGTGGTACGCTCTGAAAGGCCATGAAGCATTGTACAGCACGGGTACGGACGAACACGGCCTGAAGGTAAGGCGCCTTCTTCTAAACCCGCGGGAACTGCATTCTCACCTTGACTTGAAACGATTGATAGATCCAAGAAGCAGCTCGAAAAGCGAAAAAGGATCCGAAAGAATTCTGCGATGCCATCTCTCACAAGTTTAAAGTAAGACCGAAACTTGCATGTTCTGGTTGCGTTGTTGTTCAAATACCTCGTTCATATCAAAGACTCTGTTTGATTCAGCCAACGTGTCGTACACTCGCTTCATTCGCACGACAGACGCTGATCATTACACGGCCGTTGAAGCGATATGGGTAAACTTCAGGCGATAACTTCAACCACCACTGCTCATTCCTTTGTTATAAAACAGAGGAAACTGGTTCGAAACGGATACATTTACAAGGGAACGCACGAGGGATGGTACTCGATTTCCGATGAAACATTCTATCCGGCAACGCAAGTGGAGGGCGTCAAAGATGCGAAAACGGGGGTCGAAATTATGATGTCCAAGGAGTCTGGGAAACCTGTCGAATGGACTGTCGAAGAAAATTACAAGTTTCGGCTCGGTGATTTGAAAAATCGATTGGTGGAATGGCTTGAAGCAAATCCAGATGGTAACCACCTTCTTGTTGTGAGCAATGACTTGGCTCAAAGAATTGACAAAAAAACAAACCACAGCGATTCTTCCAAAAGCGCAATACCTCAACGTATTAAACACGTTAAAAGCAAGTGGTGAAGAGAGCCTCGGTGACATTTCAGTTTCACGACCTAGTTCTCGGCTGCAATGGGGAATCCCCGTCCCCGATGATCCATCGCACGTAATCTACGTATGGCTGGACGCGCTCACAAACTACCTCACAGTCGCTGGTTATCCTTGGCCCGACAACGCTACTCAAGCAAAAAGCGCATGGCCAGCGCAATGGCATGTTGTAGGAAAAGACATTGTCAAATTCCATGCAATCTACTGGCCCGCGTTTCTCATGGCTGCAGACCTACCTCTGCCCAAACATATCATTTCACACGCGCATTGGTTACAAGGAAAAACAAAAATGAGCAAATCATTGGGAAACGTGACGGATCCACATGCATTGATTGAAACGTTTGGAGGAGTTGATCCTGTCCGGTATTTCTTGATGCGGGATGGAGGGATTGAGTATGACGCTGATTTTAGCAAAGATATGGTGATGAAGCGGTATCGCGAGTTGTCGAATCAGTTGGGAAATCTGGCGTTGCGGTGTAGCGGCGAGAAGGTGAATGCAGGCCAGTGCATTCCTCTAGGGCCTGGTAAAAGCGGGTATGGACAGTCTGAAGAGAAGCTTTTGTTGCTTCTGAATCAGATTCGAGGTGAGTTTTTCATCTTTCCCCTTGACTTGAACTGAAAAAAAAACAATTGTCGCGCCGTAGACCGAGTTACCTCCACGTTTGAAAACGCGCAATTTTCGAATGGACTAGAGTCCATCATTACTCTCGTAAACGAGGCAAACGGGTACTGGGGTGACCAGAAACCATGGGTGTTGGCCGATCAGATTTCTTCCGGCGGCGCCGAAGCAGACGAAGCGCTCGAAAAACTTCAAACAGCGCTATATCTGTGCTTCGAAACAATGCGCGTTGCTGGGATCCTTCTTCAACCCGTGATGCCGTCAAAGATGGAAACGCTTCTTTCCTGGATGGGCGTAGACAGAGAACACACGTGTTGGGATTGTGCAGTGTTGAGCGGAGGTAAACAACGTATCGAAGCTGTGCGGTTGTCAAAGTTGCAGCCCTTGTTTCCCAAGTTGAAATAAGAAATAAACGCAGAGAAATCAGAAGCAAAAACACACGCCACCGCGTCTGCTTGGAATGGATCCCAGTCGCAATTCATCCACTATCAGGGCAAGACGTCCATGGCGGCTGAAACATGCGCAGAGCAGCTCTCGGTCAACCCCTCCAATCACGACACTGTCGCCACGCATCAGCAATCCTCGGTTCGAACCCGCTGTTAACGAACCCGTGAAATGGTATTCCGCTGAAAGACAGACGTACAGTTGAGAAGGTAATAATTTTTATCTTGTCTTGACTTCCCTTTCCACAGCTTGTTGATGGACGTCTAAAAAGAACCCACCGCTTCCCGTGTGTACTTTTCATGTCGACGCTCCTCCAGCGTCAGCGGATCAGTCAGATCCTGTGGCGGTTGAGAAGATTGAGTGGTCGCCGCATAGCAGAGGGATCTTGATGGCTGCGAGGACTGACGGAACCGTCACACTGTACAATCAACTGTATGTATTTCCGTGGTTTCTTGTTTGCATTCATATTTATTCTGACTTTTCCCTTTGAATCAGAAACGATACCCGTTCTTTATGCACGAACACCACCGAGTCACGCCAGTGTTTTCGTCAACGTTGGAACCAAGATGCAGCGCATGGAGGGTTGATCACGAGTGCAGCTAATGTGACTGCGGAGGACACGAGCGAGGCGACTGTTCAACGTGAGTGTTGATTACATATTCCTGATATTGTCATCCTCTTTATTAATTGTTTTTTAAATTGGGGCATGAAAGTGTGGCATGTCATTCGTGTGGGCGTGAACGCGATGGGATGGCACAATAATGAAGCGAATGCATATGTGTAAAATGGAGGGTATGTGTGTGTGTGTGTGTGTGTGTGTGGGGATGGGATTGTGGGCAGTGCCATGTGTGTGGGGAAAACAAGTGTGAAACAATCCAATTGGTCGGTTGCCACTCGGGAAAGATCGGCGGCGGTTTCCGGAGAACAAACAAAATTTGTGTGCGTTTCAACTTGCTCAAAAACATTTCAGATATGGCAACTACCGCAACTACTTCTGCTCCAGTGGCCGTGAAGAAGGCGAACGAGTTGAGTTTTTGCTGACTGGAATGCGTGGAAATCTGTGATGCGTTGCTTACCTTCCGACTCTCTCCTACCACGGCAACAGATTTGACCTTGACAAGGTATCCGGACGTGTTAATGACCACCAATTGCAAAGATCTGAGTTGCTAATTCATGTTATATTGCTGTGTGGATTTAGGCCCTCAAACGTGCGCTTGGCGGAGGAGTCTCCGGGGCAGCAGCAATGGTTGTGCAAGTGTTTACGCTGATGCCAATGCGGACCATCATGAACTACCAGTACAAGTACGGATCCGACTTCAAAACTGCAACCGGGACACTTTACAAGGAGGGCGGAATGGGTGAGTCAATCATCTTTGACGTGATCACCCAAATCCAAAAATATACTGATCAACAAATTTGAAAGTTCGGTACTATCGCGGACTTGGACCGGCGCTGATTCAGGGACCCTTGTCTCGGTTCGGAGACACTGCCTCGAATGCGGGAGCCCTGGCGCTGCTCGAGTCATCGACGTTGACGCGGGATCTGCCAATGGGAGTCAAGACGCTGTTTGCGTCGGCGTTTGCTGCGTGCTTTCGAATGGTTCTTACGCCCGTGGACACGCTCAAGACAACCATGCAGACAAGTTGAGTTGCTCCCGCATTCGTTATATTGGCCCTCCTGCTTCGATTCTAAATTACAAAAATTTCCCATATTCGAAATCTTAAAGAGGGTACCGAAGGAACAGCAATGCTCCGTTCACGCGTCAAGGCCCACGGAGTCGGAACACTCTGGTACGGTGCGGGAGCCTCCGCCGCTGCCACATTCGTAGGCCACTACCCTTGGTTCGCAACCTACAACATGCTCCAAGAATACATTCCCAAACAAACCACAACCGGTAAAAAACTCGCGCGTAACGCCGTGATTGGTTTCAGCGCGAGTATCGTCAGTGACTGTATCAGCAACTCGTTGCGCGTAATCAAGACGTACCGACAGACGCATGAAGTGCCGATTTCGTACCGACAAGCTGTGCAGGAGGTTGTTGCAAAGGATGGAGTTGTTGGACTGTTTGGACGTGGATTGCGGACGCGTATCTTTACGAATGGACTTCAGGGGATCATGTTCTCGGTGTTGTGGAAGGTGTTTGAGGAGAACTTGTTCCCAAAGAACTGAAAACTCCCACCCACCTTCCCCGCCGGACTCTCTCTCATTTTCCATATCAGCCAACTCGTTTGAATAAACAGAAAATGCACCAAATAATTCCAACAATAATCCAACTGTAAAATATATTATTTACCCTTTCTTTCTTTTTTTCTCAAAATAAAAATGTTCAAGGGAAAGGCATCCACAGTCGTCAGCAACGGCGTGCGCAAGTCGAAAGCAGCCGTCGCAAAGGCAAACGCACGCACAGCAGCACCGCCATCCACAAAGAAGACTTCCGAAGACTTGGACCTCGACATTGAGGCCTTCATCAACAGTCAGGAGGCGGTCGACGTGGACTCTATGCTCAGCCGCAGTGGCGTGGACAAGGTTTCCAAGAAGAAAAACAAGACAAAGAAGAAGAGTGGAGTTGTTGAGGCTGTAGTGGAGGAGGCGGATGCTGCGGAGGCTGGTGCTGAGACTGATGGGATGGATGTGGACTTGGACATGGATGAGGAGGATCTCGCAGAGCTGAAAGCGTACGAAGAAATTCAGCGGGAACAGAGAAAGGCAAAGAAAGCTCTGAGGGAAATGGCGCGCCTGGTTGGCATCGAAGACAACGAGGGGGGAAGCGAAAGCGATGGCGATGACAGTGAAGACGACATGGATGAGAGTGACGATGAGCCAACCGCCAAAGTGTTTCGAAACGACAAGGTAACCTGTCCATGCGAGTGACTTTCTTTTGGTGTTGGAAACCATACCACCCACACTGACGCACCTCTTTTATATAACCCACAACACAGCCCGCCCTCCTCGCAAAACTCGACCAAATCCGTCTCGACTCTGCCCCAGGCGCCGTCCTCCCATGGATCGAATTTCAACGAATCACATCAACCGAACCTTTGGAGCTCGCCCCCATCGACGTGGACAATGATTTAAAGCGCGAAATGGCTTTTTACAAACAAGCACTTGAAGCAGCCATTCTCGGATACAAGGAACTGCGTCGCGCCAATGTTCCTGTTCATAGACCGGATGATTATTATGCAGAGATGGTCAAGAGTGATGAGCACATGATGCGCGTGCGTCAGAAACTTGTTGATGAGGCGAATAGTATTGCTGCTGCTGAGAAGGCTAGGAAGTTGCGTGATGCCAAGAAGGTTTTGAGTTGCTCTTTTTTTTCGAAGCTCACTCTCTCTCTTTCCTCCTTTTGGACTCACAACCCATCTTTTTCACACAGTTTGGAAAAAAAGTACAACATGAAAAACTCCAAGAACGTGAAAAATCCAAACGCGAAGAACTCGACAAAGTCAAACTCCTACGCAAAAAAGCTGGCTCCAGCAAAAACAAGGACGGCCAAGATGACGATGAATTTGGCATCTCCGTTGAAAAAGAATACGGCGAAACGAGTTCTGGAAAGGGTGGATCAGAAGCTGCTGGTGTCAAGATGGGGAAAAATGGAGGCAAGAGTTCTGCGGCAGCCGTGAATCATAAGCGTAAAGCGAAAGATGCCAAGTTTGGGTTTGGTGGCAAGAAAAGGTTGGCAAAACAAAACACGCGGGATAGTACGGATGATATCAGTGGATTCAGTGTCAAAAAGATGAAGAGTGGGTCCAGCATGGGTCAAAAGAAGGGAAGCGGTGTGAGCAAGAAATCTGGCCAGAGACCGGGAAAAGCTCGTCGCCAGAAATCTTTTGGTAACAGCAAACGTTAATATTCCCATTCACTTTTTGTTTTTACACCCGAAAATATGGGCGCGGGGTCTCTCTTCACACCTCACAACAATAAAAATTCAACATCATTGTCGTACTTCATTTTTCAGCTGCACGCTAAGAAATCCTGCCCCCGCAGCTTTCGCACCAAAACTTGGGGTCATGTTGAAAACGGTCACTCATTCTTCACATCCTCTTCCCTCGCAACAGCAGCGTCCGCCTCCGCCGCCTTCGCCTCCAACATTGGCCGCAACCCAAACTGCGCCGCCGCATACACAACCAATGCAATCACAACCAACACCCAAAACAAAATCACATTTGGTGGGAACGGCTCTGAAAATTTGCCAGCGCTAAATTTGATGCAAATCAAGGATTCGGTCATGACGTTTGCCACGAGCATCCATGCATGGTATCCAAGGCGTTTGCAGCGTCTTTGTGTGTGAAGCATTGTGAGTCAGAGAAAATCTGACGCAGCTGAAACGCACTCACGGATCACTCAGGTACTGATACACTTCCCGGGTGGCAGGCATGCAAAACAAGAACATGGTCACAAGTCTCAACACGTTGATGAAATGCGGTGGAGGAAGCCACAAGAGCGCTTTGAGGTAAAACGCGTTCAATTCGATTTGCAGTTCCTAAACAAGAAAGATGGAGTTTCGGATGAGAAAGGGATTAAACAAAGGGACTGTTGGGAACAACTCACAAATGCAATCAATCCAATCACGCCAAGGAAGCTTTTAAATGATGTGGAAGGTCCCCAGTTGAAACGCGTCCAGGAATGCGGAGTGAATTGCGCGAAACCACGCTGAATCTTTCCTTGATACGTTGGAATCTGGTTGACGCTGCGCCAAGAATATTGCTATAAAAAACATGCAAAGTACCCAAAAAAAAGCATCAGCGACAAACAAAAAGCTCAAACAGACAAAAACATTGCAAAACTCAACTCGGCAAGCAAAAAACTCGCACGTCTTCATTCCAATATAAATGCCCAACCAATTCGTAACAAGCACATCCAGAATCCAATGATCCCACCAACATTCGGCAAAGTTGGGGAGTTGGTGCTGAAGCGAGTATTCGAGAAATTCAAACAGGATTGACAAGATCCAGCAGATCCATTGGTCGCGGAGGACCATGGATTTAGCAAACCAGCCGACTGTGTGTGCAATCACGAATACGTCCATGTGGTTCTGTGCGAGATTTGCGAAAGGATGAGTTTTTCATTTTCGTAAAAGGAGCATACTAGGCGCACTCACATAAACGGTCTGCCATGTGATTGAGCAGTCTTCGGCATAACTCTTTTCTGGGAGTTCCACGCCCAGCGATGGATCCAAATAAGAAAACAAATGACGCGCTGTGTGTTTATCCTGGAGACAAAAAGATCAAAAACGTTAAGCTCTCATTCTCTGGTTGCAGTTCTGAGACATATTCTCACTTGAAAAAGCAACATGACAAGAATGAGCTGATACGATACGCTGACGGCTAAAACAAGTCTCCAGAATGCGGGATGAGGCTGCGTTCAGATGTTTGCAGTGATCAGCTTCTTGTAACTAAAAAAAAACGCGATAATGAGAAAAAAAACAGACGCACCCGAATAAATGGCCCATCTTTGAACTCGACAAGACCCGTGAGCAGAATCACGCCGAAACAGGCAATCGCTCCCCTATTTTTTTTTTTTTTTTTTTGAAAACCAATGTGACGGTTCATAATCACGAACGTTTTGACAGATACTTGATAAACCTTACATTTTGGTATTCGACACGACATTGCTTTGAGAGTTGAAGGCATAGTAAATGAATCCCGCAATCATAAATAGAAGCTGATTGCAGCGGGGGCATAAGAAGCCGTTCAGCTTTTTTTCGATCCATGGACAGTCATCGAAAATCAGGGCTCACCGCAGATATCGTGTGGGGTTTATAAAAGAACTCGAGAGTGGGGTTGATATCGTCTGCATATGTGTAGATCCATGAATCGCGCACTAGTTTTGCGGTTTAGATCACAGTCGGGGCGCGGAGTCGGGTTTTTTTTTCGAAGCGCACGAACCGGAGGAGGGTTTCGCAACCGTCTTTTTTGCGCTTTTGCTTCGGGTTCGTCCGCGGCTTTGGTCACGAGACGTTGAAGCAGTTTTGGAGCCACGTCGTTTGATTGGCGCCATTATTTTCGTATTATTTTTTATTTAAAAAAAAAAGAAAAGAAAAGAGAAGCAACATATCAGGGTAAATATATTTTCTGTCTTTTATTGATACTCTCTGTTTTGTGTGTATGTGTGGGGCTCTCGCAAAATCCAGTTCCAAATCAGTCAAACCAAGGATGCGTCAAAACTTGCTCCATCGAAAAACGCGCTGCAGGCTCATCGCACAACATGCCCTTCAACAAGTCATCCACAAGCTCCAACTCACTCATCCCTTCAATCACTCCGTCTCGCGCCATCCCAAGCATATCCATATCCACCATCTCCGAAAACATTCCACTCGACGCAAGCAAACGCGTCGCCATCAATCCGAGAGCGTACACGTCCGCTTTGGCTCCGTCCACAAACACGCCTTGTTGAACGGCGGATTTGGAGTATTCTGGAGGCGCGTGGTCGAGTGTTCCAACGTTGCGCACGCCTGTCGAGCGTGACTCTGTGTGTCCAAAGTCGCAGATACGGACTTTAATGTGGTAATCGCCTTGCGCACCGCCGACTTGCACTTCGCTTGTTAAGCTGTCCTTGTTAACGGCTGTGACCAGGATGTTTTCAGACTAATGAATTCAAAGGTCAGCAATGATGATCATTTCCGTTGCTATTTCAACACACCTTGATATCTCCGTGATACATTCCCAATGCATGCAAGTGATGCAATCCATTGCAAACATCGCCAATAATCTTCTTGACAAGATGCCCAGGAAGCCCCGCAGTCTCTCCCGTTGCTGGGTCCCAGTTTGCGCATCGTTCAAAGTACGACCACGCCCACAGATCCGCACTCCCATTACTGAATTGAAGCGTAACACCTTTTCCTCTATGGACAAGAGGTACCAGGGACTGACTGCTCGTCTTCTGGCCGTGTATATTGAGCACGCTGCGAACAAGCGCCAACCAGTCACTGCCAAAAAGTTCCGTCACGAGGTAGAAATGAAAAGCGTCTTGATGGTCGCTAATGTATCGAAGGAGAGTTGGATGTTGGTGGTTTGAAGCGCGTGCGATTGCTCTGAGCGTGAGTATTTCGTTGGGGGTTGGGTCGGATGCAGTGGATGGATGTTTTGGGCCGTTGTTTGGTTTATAGATAATCTTGATAGCGACGGGGATGTATGCTCCTTGTGGTGTGGGTTGTTCCGCTGCAATCACTGTCAAACACAGGGGCTTGTTTAGATAGGGTTTTCCCCTTGGAAATTTTCAAGGGGTGGGAAAGAACAGAAGCAACTCACCAACACCGTTTGCACCAAAACCAATCACGCTGTGCAAAGTATACCCGTCCAGCGAGGGGGTATATGTAAGAGCATTGTTGATGGCGTTGCGGGCCTTCTGCTCCGTGGTCAGCACCGGTTGATCACGCTTGACTCTTCGAGTGTCCGTGGTTGGTGGGGCGGGAAGCGACTCGTTGGATGCAGGAGGGGTGTTGGCTGGGGATATGGGATGCATGTCGATGTGTGACATGGCGGCCTTGAAGCGATGCATAGTTTGAGTTGATGGGATGGGGATGGGATGCGTGTATGCTGCGCGTGTTGGGTGTGTGTAGGAAACGGGGTGGTTCCCAGGGGGGAATTCTAATTCTAAAAAGAGGTTTTGTGTTGTTGAAAAAAAGGTCCGGATTTCCACCCGCTTTTTGAGTGTTTTTTTTTCACCCTTCCTTTTCTCGCCCTTCATAAAAAGTAAAAAAATATCACGTTGACAATAAGCGGGGACCATTGACACACCCGTCAATGGACCCGGTACCATTTTTGCGTAACCCTTTTCACGAAGTTGATGTGTCACGTTGGCGACAAGGATCCATCCACCCAGCCACCAGCCACCAGAACACCCAAACATGATCTGCACACAAGGGTACCGTGAACTTAACCTGCACAGTAGCAACTAGCTTGGCAGATGGTATTGTCTTCGATCTTTTGCAGATCAATTGTCGGTGCATGTAAAAAGATAAAAGTGCAGTAGCCGGGATTCGAACCCGGGTCGCATGCTTGGAAGGCAGGCATAATAACCACTATACAACTACTGCAATGACATCGTCTTCGGCAAAATTTATTACAACCTACAAATTTGTTCCAACATTTCGAAACTCTCCCGCGCTTCCGATACGTCAGGCTTGTTGATGAAGCTTGGAAAGGATATGTCCCTGGCCTGGGAGCTTAATTCTGATTGAATGGCAGTTTTTTCCGTCGTGTTATAGCCCCAAAGGTGACCCTCGCCCCTCTGGTCTATCGGTAGCTTACTGGGACCGACCATCAGGAGGCGACAGCACTAATTTCCGATCTATTATTTGCTACCGTAGCCCCTACCATGCCCGGGAAGATGCAACACGCCCCGTGCATGCGCTCATCGGTATTCTCAGACGGGATGCTGTCAAACACTCGTCAGCTTGATCCTTTCATCCAAAAACAAAGCGCAAATCACGCCAGATTCTATTTTATTGAAACTCGGAACTATTGGCCATTTTCAGGTTGTCAAGACGGTTGAAAAGAGGTCTTGATCATTTGCAATTGCAACAGCTGCAAACAAAAATATGGCCACATGTTCAATGCAAATTCAATCCAATCCGTCCAATCCGTACTATTCAGATTCAGAGTCTGGTTCGGGATCAGGATCGGAACCGGAGCTGTCATCCCCGGAGTCATGTGCCTCAAAACACCGACGCGACCGGATGCCAGAATCCGCAGACCATGTCGTCAAGTTTGGCATCCTTGAAGTGTCCAGCGTGCCACCTGCAACCCCAGAAAATTGATTATGACTCAAATGCAAATGTTCCAGGCGCTGCATGGTGCAGATTTCGCGGGACGGTAACCTTCCCCCGAGTTGATTGTTGGCAACGTTCAGATACCAAAGGTTGCGCAAGGCACCAATGCCTGCCAGAGATCCAAACAAGTGGCAACCACTCATTTCCAAGACCCTCATGGCTGGCAGGTTCCACATTTCCGCCGGTATTTCGCTTGAAATTGGGTTTCCACTGATGAGCAGTTCCCCCAGACTTGTGAGCTGGCCAATGGATGGTGGAATTGCACTGAAGTGATTGTATTCAACTTGTAACACTGTCAGCTTGCTGGGACGGCGAAACACAGTTGGAATGGGTCCCATGAACCGGTTGCAGGTGATGCAAATGGTCTCAAGATTCGTGTTTGGCAACGCTGGGAATTCTCCGCACAATCGATTGCCGGACATGTCAAGAAACCGTAATCCAGACAGCAGGCTAAACGAGATTGGAAGCACTCCTGTCAAAGAATTGTGCTTCAAGTCCAGAGAGGTCAAGTTCGTCAGTGCGGCAAATACATCTGGAATGTCGCCTGTTAACTTGCAATAATCCAGTGTGATGTCATCCACCGCAGTCAAGCAGCTGATGGACTTTGGGAGTTGCTTTTTGATGTCTTTGAACTCGCCACAGACGACATTTTTGACCTGGCCGCTCATTACCCTGGCAACGGCAGCCTGATATCGTTGAGGAAGAACAAGCCAAAGTCCACCTATGCTGTGCTCGGATTCTTCTTGAAGATCTGGCATGTGCATGTTGAGCATGGCAAACTGGTGGGTCAACAGGCACTCGTTTATCTTTCTTGACAGCCGCCGGAACTTGAGGACGGCTTGAGCAGGAATCCATGCAAAGATCTGGACAACGATTTCGAGAGGAAGGTCCCGAAGGCGGGCGTAGAACCTTTTGAAACGGTTTTCCAGGTGTTGAACTTGATTTGAAAGGTGGCGCTGCGCGCTTATGATGGATACTTGGGTTTCTTTGATGGCCGTGACTTCTCGAAGGATGATTTCCAGGATTTCGGTATTTTCGTCCGCCCGAGCCACTGGCAGCATGTCTGAAACTGGCAAGTCTGTTTTTCTGGCTTGTTTGTTCGATCCTGCACGCGTTGTCGGTTAAAGCTGCTTGTTCATTCAAGGAAGAAATAGCGCTTCTACCTGCACTCGCCATCATCTCTGGCGGTGAGTATTTTCTGCCCAAAGTGTCGCGCTTTGGTTCCACCGTCAAACGGTTTAAGTCTCTGTCTGTGAGAAACAAATTTTTGACATTGAGGTCAACCACCAGGATGAAACACACCGCAAACTTTATTATAAAGTTGAGGTTGGCCGTCAGAATAAAACAAGACGCTGCTGCTTCATTACAGTCGAGATTGTTGCAGAAGCAGTGTTGCTGTTTCTCTCTTTTTCAGATCGTTGGTAGTGATTACCAAGGATAAACCCTCCCAACAAGAAAGTCAGCACCACAACACCCGCATTATCGTCTTATTTTGCACAACGACGGAAATGCTACTTGAGAAGGACCACATGAATGTGTTTGCGTGCTATCGATATTGAGAGAGATGGCATCGTTTTCCACTGGGGTTTGAGATATTGTGGCTGTTGAACAAGCGATTGAGGAATCGCGAAGGCAAAGCGCGCACCTTGCCATTCTCGTCAGATGTCGACAACAACAATCATTTGTTCAGATAGAATGACCATCGCTTCCAGCAAAGACTGCATCAAGGTTCTTGGTTCGGAGAGCCTTTGTATGAGCGATCAGGTAAACGCGCACGGTTTTTTTTTTAAGCGCGTCCGTGGGGGATGCAAGGAAGCTGTTGTTTGGATCTTGGCAAAGGTAGCGCAATACGTTTGATAAATTCAGACACTCAGGACTGATCAATGCACTGGAATCAGAAGCACGTTCGTCATACCGAGTCATCTGCGCATCGTTGAACACGGTAAAAATAAACAATGTTCAACAGCATTTTATGGTCCAATAAGGGTTCGACCCGCGTGTTCAAAGGTCAACGCAGCGTCGAACTTGGCTTTTGCATCGGCATATAAAACACCGGCAATATCCTCTCTTCCTTACCCATATCAGATCAACTCTCCAAATGCAATACCCACTCCTCCTCTCTGCCTTGGCTGCCATTGCCTCAGCCGCTCCAAGCAACTACTTTCAGCAATCCAACAACTCCCCATCAAACTACGCTCCACAAACCCCGTGCGTGAAGGGTTCCACCTGTAACCCAAACCAAAAGAACAACAACCTCAACTTTTGCTGCGACGGAACAAAGATGCTGACGTGTGGTCCAGCCGGCCCAACGGCTCACTGGCAGTTAAGTTCTGACTGCAGCGATGTTGGTCAGTGCTTTGCTGATGCTAGCTGGGCCGGATGTACTGGTTCGTCTTACGGCAGCGGGACATCGTACGATAGTGGCTCGTCTTATGAAGCGCCTTACAAGCAAGCTCCACCTCCTCAGCAACAGTACCAGGCACCACCACCTCCCCAAGAGTATTATCAAGCACCAACACCTCCTCAACAAAAGTACCAACCAGCACCTACCCCGCAATACAAACAATCCAGTCGTATCCGCGTTTCAAACTATGGAGGATACGAGCAAGGCGCGTCGTGTGTTGGTCGTGAAGGACAGTACGCGTGCGGCGAGGGAAACAACAAGATTTATGTCTGTGGACCGGCCGGACCCACTGCGCATTGGCAGTACAGTGACAACTGTGGCAAGTATGGACTTGTTTGTTCAGTGAGCAACGCGTTCTCTGGATGTGTGCAGTCTGGAAAGACATACTACTGATTCCTTGTGTGATTTCGCTGGATGACCGTATTTCCATCAACTCTCAAAATAAATTGACCGTCCACATATACACACCTCTGTTCTGACTTCAGTTGACACAAATAAAAACACGCGTCATTTTGGCACGTCTCTCAAAGCAGCATTAAAATGCGCATCCACAACATAACAAAACCGAAACGTGAGAACAAGCTACAAGCTCATTCCCAATTCCTCCAAAAACGAGCAGACCGAATTCCACCAGAAAGAAACAACCAACAAGGCGACAGGAATAGCAGCAGCTTCAAAGGGTAACAACCAAAAACGCGCCTCCGCTGTCACCGGCCCAAGCTGAAACCTGTTCCACAGACCTTCCCATTTGCTGTCCATCTCGCTCCTCACACTCAACTTCCTCTCCATGTTGGTGCATTTAATATTGCATGCTTCCAATTCTCTCTTTACACAATCACGTTCGATTTTACACAGTCCCAATTCGCTCTCCATGCAGTGCACTTCATATTATAAGCTCCCAGTTCGCTCTCCATCTCGGCAAATTTGATGTTGCATGCTTCCACTACGGTTTCCATCTCGGTCCATTGAATTTCATCTGCTCTTAATTCGCTCTCCAAGTTGATACATTTGATTTCACACGCTTCCAATTCGGACACGATATTTTTGCAGACTTGGCTTTCACATTCAGGCACACATGCAGCAAAGTGAGTCTCATCATCTGCGATGCTGCCCTTCCACATGCATCCATTTGAAGCATTCCTGCAAGCGACAATGAGTTTGCTGAGGATTCGAAACATGGGCGGGTTTCCGGTGTTCAAGGACAACACAGTGTTTCTGATTCGTGTCGAGTCTTGAGATGAGGGACGCTTGAGGTAGATGTGATAGGTTGACTGGCACACTGGGCATTTCTGCATGCTGACTCGTCCGATGAAGGTGCGCCCGAGGCAGAGTCTGCAGAACATGTGGAAGCAGGGACGGATTATGACGGCAGTGTTTGGGTCGAGCAAGTCAGTGCACACGGCACAGATCAGGTTGTCACTGATGTAATCTCGCGGTGTCGTGCACCGGTCGATGCGCTGGTCCATTTGTTTTGCTTGGTTTTTTGTATCTGTTCAGTCATCGCGTCCAGGCCAGCGGGGCAAATGTTGATACACCGACGGCATTCAGCGATTCTGAAGACGAGAGATGTGAAAACGAGCCATGCGAAAATAACCTTTTTGAACGCGGGTAAACTAAACATGCCCCTGCATGCCACAGTTGCCACAATTCAGAAAGTGAATGCACCGGGCATTTTGATTTCGCTCCATAATGCGACAATTAAGCAATATGGTTTCTTGGTTTTTATACTCTTGCAGACTGTTGTAAACGTCGGTCAGTTCATTCCCTCTCGAGGCTGGCTGTGTGGGGAGTATGGCGGTGTATATGTACTGGTACGTTGACTGGCATGCCGGGCATTTATGTATGTTGTCAAGGACTCGTTGGAGGTTACTCTGTGAGAGACACTGGTCGCAGAACATGTGGGAGCAGGTACGGATTGTGACGGCGGTGTTTGGATCGAGGAGGTCGTTGCACACAGAACAAATCAGGGTGTCGTTGATGTACTCGTGTGGCGTAGTGCAGCGATCGATACGAGTGTTCATTTTGTTTGGTAGGTTTGTGTCAGGTTATAGCCGCCCCGTCCGATGTTGTATGGTAATGAGATGAAGAAGTTGGTGGAGACGGACCAAGTTGGTGACAAGCAACTGTTTTTGGAACCAATTCTTAGTGAATTGAGGCACCAAAGGTTCAAGGATGACGCCCCCATTACACTAGATTGTGTCACTGTTTGACGATCAAGGGACCAGCGAATATTGTGTCCCTGTTGCACTTGGCTGAAGGATTCAAGAATAAGTTTTCATCAGCTCGTGCGGATGTGCGTAGTCTGGCAAGACGTACCACTGAGTTCTTCGCGTTATTTCGCTGGATGATCAACGTAAAATAAATATGTGTCCTGGCAGCAAGGCTTGTTTTGACTATCAAGCGTAAATAAAATGGCCACAAATGCCTCACCCAAACCTGTCAAACGCAAACGCCAACCGAGCAGACAAAGGGACGAACATCAACGCACATCATTATCAGCTGCCCTGCTTGCCGTTCTTCTGAGTGTCGCATCTGCAGCGCTTCTCGCGACGTGGATTGCATTCGCGCTTCCAGAACCAGTCACGCACACCGACCCACACAATCTTGCATTCAGCGAGGCCATTGCAAGAACGCATGTCTCTGCTCTTGCGGAGGACATTGGTCTTCGTGAGTGCCTGTTTAGAATGACTGATTGAGACTAGTCTCCCCTCTTAGTATGAATGTTGACAGGTCTCGTTGGCTCACGCGGCGAAAAGCGAGCACAGGAGTACATCGAATCAGCGCTTGACACCATCCGAAGAGACGCTGTGTCCGGGATGCAGTTTGGTGAGGACCCTGAAAAAAAAAGTGTCACGACCCCTCAATTTAAATATTTAAACTCTGGGTTGAACAGACGTTGACGTGCAAGTTGCGCACGGATCGCATCGGTTCGACTTTATGCACGAGATTGTGATGAAGGACTACGTCAACGTGACCAACGTTATTGCGCGTGTGTCGTGTGGGCCAGAGTGCGACAAGAACGCAATCCTTGTCAATGCACATTACGATTCCCAGGTTTCCTTTTATTTCTTTTATTTCTTTTATTTCTTTTATTTCTTTTATTTCTTTTGTTTCTTTTATTTCTTTTATTTCTTTTATTTCTTTTATTTCTTTTATTTCTTTTATTTCTTTTATTACTTGCATTGTCATCCCTGCTTGTTTACTTTTTTTTGAAATCTTTGCAAGATGGGAACTCCTGGCGCCTGCGACGATGCGACGCCCATCGGTGTGATGCTCGAACTTGCCCGCATTGTTTCGAAACGGGATCCGAAAACTCTGCGAAACAGCTTGATTCTGCTGTTTAACGGAGCGGAAGAAAGTTTGCAGGATGGTTCCCACGCGTTTAGGTGACTTCATTCCATTTTCGCTTCACATTAAGTCGATCATCTCTAAAAAACCAACTGTGAAACACTCCTAAAATCAGCAAATTCCATCCATGGGCGCGCACCGTCCGCTCGTTCGTTAACCTTGAAGCAATGGGAAACAGTGGCAAAGAAATCTTGTTCCAAGCAAACTCGATGCAACTTGTCGAAGCGTACGGCGCGTCCGTGCCGCGCCCCCATGGAGCAGTATCAAGCAATGATCTTTTCAAGACGGGTCTGATTCTCAGTGACACGGATTATCGTCAGTTTGTCGAGTATGGCGCGATGGTGGGCGTTGATATGGCCATCTATCAGAATTCGTACTTGTATCATACTATGCAGGATACTGCGGAAAACATCGAGCCGGGGTTGCTGCAGCATATGGGCGAGAATACTCTGGCCGTTGTGGAGCACTTGCTGACAAAGGCGGAAATTGAGACATTCAAGGAGGGGAGAGACTTTGTCTATTTTGACTTGTTTGGTAATGCCAAATTGTTGCTTTGTAAATCTGGAAATTGACACCATATTTTATTGTTTTGTGCTCCAGACAAGTTCTTTTTCGTCATTAGCACAAATACCGCAAACAGAATCTACGCCGTTTTGATAGTGGTTTCATTTTTGGAACTCATCAGGCCGTACCTTTTGGCTGCAACTTCAACACTACCAACCATTCATCAGAATCCGAAGCGATCCATCACGCTGTACTTGAAAACGTCTGGTTTTATGGTCTGCTCGTTTCTTGCAACCATAATTGTTCCAGCCATCGTTGGAGCGTCCACGCAATATATACTGCAGAAGCCTTTGCTATACTACCGAGCAGAGTGGCATGCATTCTTAATTTCCCTTCCGGCGTCGTTGGCAGGTGAGATCCATATATATGGAAGAAAGATCGGATTATGAACTTATCCGAATGCCCCACAGGAATATTTGCGTGCCACAAATTCGCACGTTTCGTATCGCCACCACACCCACTCGACACCCCTACAGCAGTCGAACGCCGCATATTCACAGCAACATTCACAGTCAACACTCTCATTATCCTGATCCTCACGTCCGCAGGTCTTGGAAGCGGCTTCATTTTCGCCCTGAACCAGGCCAGTCACTTGCTAGCCCTGATGGTTGACCGCCTGTTGAATCAAACTACAAACAAATCAACCCCATCTCCCATTCATCCACTCGCGTACGCGGTTGCCGCGTTTTTACCTGCATATGTTGCTGTTGCATTTTCTTGGAACTTTCTGATGCTGTTTGTGCCTTTGGCGGGGAGGATGGGACCCGATGCACCTGTGGATATAATTGTAGGTGTTCTTATCGGGCTTTTGGCTGCAACGGGGGGTTTGGGATGGATTGTTGGTTGTCTTTCTGCGCGCTCTGTGGCCGTGGTAAGGACTACTGTGGGAACTCGGACAAAACGCGCCAATGGAATGCCTGATGTTGTGAATGCAGGAGCTGGGATTGGTTCGCTGGCTTGTTTTTGTGCAGTCATGGTTTTGGTGTTGCGCGGGAACGTGTATGATGTCTTGCATCCCAAGGTACCCTTATTTGTTTTCGTTCGTTTCAGCCTCTGTTCAAGAAGTAACCATAACAACAACGAAAAAAACAGCGCCTTTTCATTCAATACCTGCAAAACGTGACATCAAAATCTGAAATGATTGTCATCTCGCACGCAGACCCAACATCCATTGCTCCTTTGGCTGCAAGTGTGAGTCAAGCTCTTGGAAACGCACCATACCGGACGACATCCAACTCTTCCGAAAACGATCACTTTTTCGCGACTCTGTTTCCTTTCAGTCATTTCTTGCAAGTGTACATGTTTGATATGGGGAAAACAGATGAGCATGGCGGTGGAAGTGGGGTTCCTGGTGTTGTTGGTGTGCTGGATGATCCGTTGCCTGATCTGGAGGTGGAGGAAGTTTGGTACGATGAGGACCAAAGTGTGAGAACTGTGCGCATCAAATGCTACCACCCTCAGCATACGAGTGAGTTGTTTGGAGCTTTGTTCGAAACTCGTTGTTTGTTGAACAAATATTACAGGTCCGAACCTCCATTTCCACGCCGACTTGGTATCATGGTCCCTCAGCAGCCCACCACAGCAAGGCCCTCAAAACCACATTATCCGACACGTGGGTGGATACCCTTCCAACTACTTCAACGTCACAATCAGCTTCAAATCCCTCCCTCCAACTGACCCAAACCGTGACCTCGTCTATATCCATGTCTCTGCAATCGAACGTGACACTTGGGACGGCCTTGAACCGTACAGCAAAAGTCGCCGAGTTTTTGGTGGCGGCAAACGCGGTGATCACGCATGGGTGTGGAGGAACGGGTATCGCAGTGGACAAGTTTTGCGGCTTGTTGTGGAAGCTGTTGAAGGGTTCACGCAGGTGGGTAAGCGGGGTGGTGGTGGTGGGGAGTGGGCTGGATGGACGACGGAGATGTATATGGCTGTTGATACCGTGACAAAGGCTTTTTAAAGCTAGTACTTTAACATATGACGCGGTTTTCGGTGTTTTTATCTCATAAGAAATGCGGTCATAAAATGAGAACCATTCATGATATAGTGTCAGCTTTGTCAATCTGTCCGCTATGAAGAAGGGCGGCCATAAAGAAAAACCAGCTAGACAGGTCGGAAAAGGTAACATTTGTTCGCGCCCGGGATCGAACCGGGGACCACAAGTGTGTTAGACTTGTGTGATAACCACTACACCACGCGAACTGCGAAACTGTTGCGTAATAACGCAAGTTCCTCCATTGTGTCCATTTTACTTGACTTTAATTTTTCCTTCAAAATTCCGGAGATAGAAACTTCTCGAAAACAACAAAGTTCAAATCACCCTCACCACAGCAGTATAAAAGCCAGTGTCCTTCTACCAATAAAGATCATCTATCAACCAACATTGCTTTATTTCCGTAACATTTGGTAGCATCGGCTAGATGTCCTCCTCCTCTACCAGCCCAGAATCCATGACCAACGAGCCATTTGCTGCTTCCCAAGCCTCAACATTCTTTGCCGACGTAAATGGCCGTATTGTGACCACCAATGACATTGTATCAACCTTGGATGAACTTGTTCAGTTCATGAACACACTCAAGACCCGTGACACTGCCAGCTTTGCAACCTCACCAAAACCAATTGAAGAAACCAAGCTCCTGTCTCGAAAGGACTTCCGTATGCCAAGTATCAAGCCACTACCATTCAGTGGAAAACTTGGAAACAGACCTGCCCATGAAATCCAGAACATTCTTGACGACTACCTTGAACGTAACTTGGAGAACTGCCGTCTCTACAACCTTGCACCTGATATCAACTCAATTACTCACAATGGCCAACCGACATATGTTCAATTTGTTTCCTCTGGACTTACCGACACTGCACGCCAACGCTGGAGACAATTACCAGAATCAACAAGAGATGAAATGACTTGGCCAGAATACGCCCAATGGATCAACAAACGTTTCGGATCTCAGCTAGCACTCTCCCAAGCCATTGACGCATTGGACACCATTCAGCAAACAGGATCAGCAGTCATCTACTCAAGTGCCTTCAATGAATTAGTATCTGCAACTTCTTCTGTCAATGTTCACCTTCCCGAAGCCTTCCTTTGTGTAAAGTACCTCAATGGACTCAAGCCACATCTTCAAGTGATTCCAGAACTCGGTAACATCTCTGGTGACCTCAGTAAGCTCCAAGCAGAAGCAGAACGCCTTGATGATGTGTACTACCGACGAAACATGCGTTCCAAGACCTCAGCCTATCCTCGTAACCGTTTCAAGCTCCAAGCCCAACAAGTTCCTCCAGCCAGTCACTCTCCTGGACCTTTCCAGAATGAGCCCATGGACCTAGATGCTCTGCAGCAAGGGAGGCCTTCCAGACTTCTCACTCCAGTCCAGAAAGCTGAATACCGTTCAAAAGGATGGTGTGTTTATTGTCAGTCCAAAGATCATTCAATCGACAAGTGTAGCAAGCTCAAGAACAAAGTTACCTTTGAAGAAAGACCACAACCCAGCCGATCCTTCCATCAAGAAAGACACCCTTCAGTCAATCATGCCACACAAGCAGATTCAGACTCAGAGCCAACAATTGATGAAAGTGCCTGTTGAAAGCCTTGTTCTCAGTAAGCCCTGCCAACCTTTACCCTCAGTCTCAGCCTTACCAGAAAACAAAACAACGGAAAATTTTACCTCTGATTGCCCCCGTCAAACAAACGCAGCCACACTATCCCTCCACCACCTGCAAGAACGCACCAACCAGCCAGGACTACTCATTTGCCAAGGTGTTATCAATCACCAGCCAGTATCCATTCTCATTGACTCTGGAGCCAATCCCAGTTTCATTCAATCCAAATATGCCAGCAGCTACGTGGACAAGAATTCCAGTACCGTATTGATCAAATTGGCAGACAAAACAATGATTCGAGGGCATTGTACCCTCCCAATTCCCTTTATTGTCAAAGACAATGAATTCCAAGATTCCCATTCCTTCACGGCAGTCCCGTCTCTAGCCTACGACCTGATCCTTGGAAAGGACTGGTTAAACAAACATAATCCTGTTATCGACTGGCCGTCAAATACCGTAAAGATCAAAAACCATACCTGGACCTGCGCCACTCCAAGAAAAATTCCAGAGATCCTGTCAGCAATACAGTTCAAGAAAATCATCCGTAAACCCATGCACGACATGCTGTGTGGAGTCCTAATTCCTTCCGAGCCTTCGAATGGCCCTTCGCAATTGACTACTGAAGATAGCAATCAGCTTGACAGAGAAGCAAAATCGAAATTGAATCCAGACCTGCAGCAGCTTTTGGATCGTTATCCAAAAGTGTTTAGTACATTCGAGGGACTCCCTCCATCCAGAACCACCGACCTGAAGATTGAAACAAGCCCAGAATCCACGCCACCATGGCGACCAATTTATCCAATGAACGAGAAAGAGTTGTCAACCCTCCGAGACGAGCTCGATTTCCTACTCAAGCATGGCCGAATCAAAGAATCCATTTCACCGTATGGAGCCCCAGTATTCTTTGTCAAACAAAAGGACAAACTCAGATTAGTTTTTGACTACCGAGCATTGAACAAACTCACTGTCAAGAATAGAGCACCCTTGCCCAACATTCTGGAGTCCCTAGACCGCCTGGGAAAAGCCAAATTCTTCAGCAAAATTGACCTTGCCTCTGGTTACCATCAAATAAGAATTCTACCTGCCGACACACACAAGACTGCATTTCGAACAAAGTACGGACATTTCGAATGGATCGTGATGCCATTTGGACTTGCAAACGCGCCCGGAACCTTCCAAGCCACAATCAACTCGATTTTTCGCGACCTGGTCGACTGTTTCCTTTCCTGCTACATTGATGACCTGTTAATCTACTCCGAGACCTACGCAGAACACATGAATCACCTCAGTATAGTCCTCCAACGCCTTCAAGAAAACAATTTCCATGTTCGACTTCACAAGTGTCAATTCTTCACTGAATCATTGGAGTACCTTGGTCACAAGATTTCTCAAGGGAAGATCAGCGTCTTACCAAGTCGATACATGGCCATCCAGAATTACGACGAGCCCCAGTCCTTTACTGATCTACGTGGTTTCCTTGGACTAGCCAACACTATCCACCGTTTTGTAAGAAATCATGCCAGCCTGTTAGCACCTCTATCAGACCTCCTTAAAGGACACAAAACCGTACCTTTCCATCAAGTTTGGACCAAAGAAGCACAAGACCTGTTTCAGAAAGCCAAGAAAGCCCTAGCTGACCCATCCTCACTTGCCATGTTTGACCCAAACAAACCAGTCCACTTGTACACCGACTGGTCTAAGCGAGCCATCTCCAGTTACGTAGCCCAGCCAGACGAGAATTCGATAGATCAGCCGGTAGCCTTTCACTCACGCAAATGTAATGACGCCGAATCGAAATACCATCCCTATGAAGGAGAAATATTGGCACTCGTCGAAGCACTACGACATCATCGAGCTTACGTTCATGATGCCCGAGTTTTTGTGTTCACGGACCATCAGTCCCTTCGGAGAATCCTTGACCAGCCAAAACTTCGCCCAGTCCATCACCGCTGGATTGCCGACATTCTTGCTTACGACTTCCAGATTCAGTGGAAACCTGGACAATGGAACAAGATTGCAGACGCACTGTCACGATTAAAGCACTCTCAAGAAATTGGAATTCAAGTCTCACCTGGCGTAAATCAGACAATTTCCAACATCCAAGAGCCTCAAGTTGACCAGTTATTTGCGACTGAGCTTTCGATAACAGAGGACCTGATGGATGACATCAAATCCATGAACCCAGATGATCCGCAATACCAAGAAATCTCAAAGTACCTTATTGACCCAGAAGATCCTGATACATTCGAGAATGACCCTGCATTGGTTCCAGCTTCCCTCAAGAATACGATTTCCAGATACAAACTTCACAGCAGCCTATTGTATTACACCAACAAGACTCACGCAAGAGTTTTCGTCCCAATGCCCCTTCGAAATCAGCTGGTTCGATCTGCTCATTCGTATGGACCAGTTATTCACAACAATTGGGAACGAACAGCCGAAAGACTTACAAGATATTGCCACTGGCCCAAGATCCACAAAGACATTCAGCAATTTGTCCAATCCTGCGACGCGTGCCAACGGCACAAGATTGCACGACGACTCCCGTATGGATTGCTCCAGCCTCATGCAATCCCACCACACCCTTGGCACACCATCTCAATGGATTTTATTACCAAACTCCCACAAACCAAGTCTGGACACACTGCACTCATGGTCATTGTTGACTCCTTCACCAAACGCACCCGACTTTTTCCCTGCCATGACACCTCCACCGCCAAGGACATTGCAAACATCTTTTTCAACGATGTATTCAAACACCACGGACTCCCTCGACGATTCATCAGTGACCGAGACTCAAAGTTCACGTCAAACTTCTGGAATTCTTTGTGTCAGTCTCTCAAGATAGAATTGGCCATGACAACAGCTTACCATCCCCAAGCCGACGGGCAAACCGAGCAAAAGAACGACTGGGTACTCTCTGCCCTACGTTCCGAAGTTAATTACTGGCAAGACGACTGGGATGAGCACTTACCCAAGGTTGAATTCGGTATAAATGACACTGTGAGCTCCACCACTGGCTACACTCCATACTATCTGGAATACGGGCGACACCCTGCATCATTCATTGATGTTGGATTAACACCATATGATCCGCTCACGCTGAGAGATTTACAAGCCACTCACCAAGCCACATGCGACAGAATTCACGACTCCCAAGACCGTTACGCATCCGCTGCCAATCGACGACGCCTAGAATCGCCTTTCCAGGTCGGAGATCTTGTCCTGCTATCGTTGCGCGATTTTCGGCCCAAGATTCTTGAAGACCGACCGATCGCGAAATTGTCGGACTGCTACTCTGGACCTTACGAGATCACAGAGCTGATCGGCGATGTTCCGCTGTGTCGACTCAAGATTCCTGATGAATGGAATATCCACAAGGTCTTCCACCCTGAGAAATTAAAAATGTATTACTGGGACTCAGCGAAACCTCACCCGCTGCAGTCGCTCCCGCCAGATTTACGAACCATCGAATCGGTGCTCGCGGCGCGGAAACTTCAAGGAAAAACTCAGGTCCTAATAAAATGGAAGGATCATAGCCCCATTTTCAACTGTTGGTTAGATGCCACTCCAGAGCTACGCCAAAGACTCAAGAAAGACGTACATGAACCCAAGCAACGACCTTTCTCATCGCGTACGCTCTTGGAGGCGGGTGTTGCGTAATAACGCCAGTTCCTCCATTGTGTCCATTTTACTTGACTTTAATTTTTCCTTCAAAATTCCGGAGATAGAAACTTCTCGAAAACAACGAAGTTCAAATCACCCTCACCACAGCAGTATAAAAGCCAGTGTCCTTCTACCAATAAAGATCATCTATCAACCAACATTGCTTTATTTCCGTAACAGAAACTTATCAGAGAATAGGTCCAGTTGTTGAATCGACTTCTTGACTATTCAGAGGCTGGACTTGGACTGCTTTCGTGCAGGAGAGAGATAAAGAGTAGTAAATGAGTTGTGGAGAGACTGATCTTTATTGGAGGAAAGGGGCAGGCTTAAATAGGAGTTTCTGGTAACTAATCATGAAGTGAAACAGTTGGAAAATAGGATTTTTGGTGTGTTGGGATTGGTTCAAAATAACAAGCGGATTTCTGAAACGTGGGAAATTTTGTTGTTGAGAACTTTTTGCTGCGCATTCTTTGAAGTACGTCAACGTAATCCAGTAGATTACGTAACACCCGCCTCCAAGAGCGTACGCGATGAAAAAGGGAGTGAACTCGGCTGCGGCTTGTCTTGCTGGATGCGACGGAGGAGCTCTGGTGTGGAATTCAACCAACAGTTGTACACGGGGTGATGGTCTTTCCATTGTACCAGGACTTGTTGGTGGCCGTCTAAGACACGTTGTGATAGGACATTGTCGACAGTACGGATGGCAATTGGCTCGCTTTCGAGAGGGTGTTTGGCGGTGTCGAAGTAGTAGAGCTTGAGCTTCTCAGAGTGGAAAACTGGGTGGATTCCCCAGTCTGAAGGTAAGGCTAGTCTGCAGGAAGGAGCATGTCAGTGTAGGAGGGTCTAGCACGCGGTACAATGGTTATAAATTCGAGTAGTAGTTCAAGTTGATGTTTATTGCCTATTCTGAGGTGCTACCTTTATACCCTTTTCACATAAAACAGTTTGTCACGACTTTAAGGGACATATCTCCACTTTTGGGCACAGCCAGCCTTCACATGGGGGTGAAATCATCTCAAATTGGGTGGCAGGGCCCATGAGTCGTGGAGATTGTTCCCTAGAGTGCCTTTTTGCCTTGGCGCTGCTCTGTTGGTGATTAAATCGAAAACTATCCAACCAATGTACAAAGTGACTCTGAGTGATGCCCAACACCTGCTAGCGTAACCGCTGCACCTGGCAGCGGTAGCCCTGATGTCTGGCTATCGAATGCTGACTGGTAGTGCTGCCTACCATGTCTGCACGTTGCAGCGTTCTTGTTTTACTTTGTGTACTGTATTCAGATCCCTGATCCCCTCTGTTCCAGAGGGTCTGGTGATCCCTACTTCTCAAATAGCGCCCATCCGGGCTCAAACCTTTGTTTCAACTACATAAGCTATGTACTGTATGTGTTTTCAGCCAAGGTGTTTAGATGTGTGTGCAGTACGACTGGTTTTCTATAGAGGATAGATCCGACACCCTTGATGGTGTGGTGAAGACCGCAAGTGGTGTGTGTTAACAGAGTTCAACAGCCTGGCGGTGTTGCTAGAGGCTCGGGTAAGTGCTAGTGGTCAAAACAATGAAAGTCGGTGATGGGTATTGAACTGTGGTTCAATTGTGCCAACCGTTATGTCTTAACCACTGCGCTAAATAAGTGATGGAGTTGTTTGGGAATAACTTCACTAGCCTTGTGCAATCAGCACGTGTGGGTTCTGCTTTTTGTTGCGCTTGCTGTAGAAGTGATGTCTACTGCTCTTCATGTACATAAAGCTCACTATCTTTATTGTATAGAGTACATAATGAGAACCAGTGGTCCACCTTGACCATGGTCCGCAACAGAGCAGCCCCGACTAATTTGATGATCTTGTAAGGTCCAGAATATTGTTCAGAGAGCTTATTTGTCTGGCGGTAATGTAGATTGGGAGGCTTGAATTCCTTGGCATAAATGAGGACAAGGTCTCCAACTTGGAACGGTGAGCGAAGACGTTTACGATTGGCAATGGATGCGTACTTGTCTTGGGAGTCACGAATGCGATCCTTGACAACTTGATATTCAGCGCGAACATCCTTGATGGACAGAGGAGCGGAGAAGGGCATGTTAATGTTGGTCATGGAGCAAGGATGGCAACCGTATTCGAGGTAGAAAGGTGTGTTGCCAGTGCTGGAGTTGACAGTGTCGTTGATACCAAATTCAATTTTTGGCAGATGTTCGACGAAATGTCGGAGGGCTTGGAGGACCCAGTCATTCTTTTGTTCAGTTTGGTCGTCAGTTTGTGGATGCGAGGAGGTAGAGATGGTGAGCTTGATCTTGAGGGACTTGCAGAGTTCTTGCCAGAAGTTGGAGGTGAACTTGACGTCGCGGTCGGAGATGAAGTGGACTGGAATGCCATGGTGAGGGAAGATGTGTAACTCGAACAGGTTGGCAATGTCGCGTGCGGTAGAGGTCGTGTGGCATGGGATGAGTCTTGTGCGTTTGGTTCCAGAGTCAACAACGACCATGAGAGAATTGTATCCAGACTTGGTGAGTGGGAGCTTGGTCATGAAGTCCATTGAGCAGGTGTGCCATGGGAAAGGTGGGACGTCGTGGGGCTGGAGGAGTCCATATGGGGCGTGACGAGCTACCTTGAGGCGTTGGCAGTTGTCACAGTTTTGGCAGAGGCGCTGGACATCATTGTGAAGCTTGGGCCAGTGGAAGTAGCGAGTGAGTCGTTCTGAGGTACGTTCCCAGTTGTTGTGGATTGCTGGACCATAAGAGTGGGCCCTTTCGAGAAGAGAGTGACGGAGAGGGGCTGGGACGTAGAGACGGGCATGAGTCTTGTCGACATAGTGGAGGAATCCATCTCGTAGGTGGTACCGTGCTATCTGAGAGGCTAAGTGCTTGGGGGCCTTAGATGGGTCATTATCAAATGTATCTGGATTCAGTGGGTCAACAAGGTATTGTGCGATTTCTAGGAACTGTGGGTCGGTAGTGTTCATGTCCTTGATGTCGGCTGTGAGGTCGTCAGTGATCGTCAAGGTGGTCGTGTTGAGGAGAAGGTATGATTCTGGTACTTGGAGGATGGTGTGGACGGTGTTCTTGTAGGTGTTGACTTGAACGGATGCATCTGTAGCGAAGCAACGTCTTGACAGTGCGTTGGCGATGGTATTCCACTCCCCCGGTGTCCACTGAATCTGGAAATCGTAGGTGAGAAGGTCAGCGAGCCAGCGGTGGTGGATGGGGCGGAGCTTGGGTTGCGTGAGGATGTGGCGGAGGGACTGGTGGTCTGTGAAGGCGAGGACTTTGTTTCCAAGGAGGTACTGGCGGTAGTATCTGAGGCATTCGACAAGGGCAAGGATTTCACCCATGTAGGGATGATAACGAGTTTCTTCTGGCTTGAGTTTGCGGGAGTAGTAGGTGATGGGCTGGTCAATTCCATTGGAGTCAGGCTGAGCAATGCATCCCCCAACTGCACGGGCAGACCAGTCAGT
>JAIWWG010000118.1:0-85196 GCA_025435555.1 Chytriomyces cf. hyalinus JEL632 | reverse complement strand
CCAAAATTTCCAGTGCCAAGGAATCAAATCTGGAACCACTGATTGCTGTTTGTCACAAGGGCCACACACATGAAAAGCAAACGGGATTCTCGTCATCAAACACTGCTCAAAATCAGAAACCAAACAGTGCTTCAGGTTGCTTGCTTCCGAATCGTAACAAAGTCGACCAGAGGATCACTACCACATCTTGCGCAACGAACATGGCAATCGAATGACGGAAAAAATCGCTCCAAAACAACACGTAACTGGTCCTGGCTGATTCGGCCGTGGATATCACACAAAGTGCTCCGAAACACAAGCCAAGAAAAGCGACTAAAAACCAAAGTCGCGGCCAAAAAAGAGCGAGCATAGCAAAGGCTGCTAAAGGAATTGCCATTTGACAAACATGAGCATTTTGTTTTTGATTTATGTTTTTCTTTGGCATTTCCTTTTGCACGCGTATTTATTCGGGTTTTTCTGCAACAGTAAAACATTAACAATCACTAAGCCAAGGTGTTCTCTGCGGATCATGGAATCGGTTTATTAGTTGCAGCTGCAGGCGTATTCCAGTTTTCCTGTCTGCGCGGCCGAAATACAGGTTGATGGTGGTCATTCTCAATATCCACGCGTTATTTTCTCATCCGGCTCTGGTATCAAACCAAGCTTGATATTTCTCTGTCGATCCAGAAATAAAAGATTTGGCAAGCGGTCGACATTTACACGCATTCTGTCAGTGAGTGCATTATATGAGCGAGAATCAGGATCAATACATCGAAGAAGCGATTTTTGTCCTTCACCAAAAAGGGAAAATCTTCTGTCCGGGAAACAAGAACATCCTCAACCAAACCCACCTTAGAATCAATGTCGAGATCGCACAATAAGCGCAGCAAGAACCAGAAGCGCAGTGTACAGAAAAGAGCAAGCCCAGCGGCGGCAGCGGCGCCAATTGTCCAAGCAACACACGCAGTACACGTCGTCCTCTCCATGGTCCCCGAGGCTGCGCTTCTCCGACAGACCTCCACCCAAGCGTTCGACGTGACGCCCGCTTGTGTCGTCCTGTCGCAACCTCCCGTCAGTGTCTGCGACGCGCAAGTTCTTGTTTCTCAGCCAGCTGAATCGATGGACCATTCTGCCTCGATTGGGGTCAAGATGAAGCGCTGTGTACGAACAGAGTTGTACAACAGATGGTCCCTATATACCCACGTTCCGCGATATTTGAAGGAACCCTTGCTGTTCGAATCGAATGTTAAACAAGGTTTATTTCCTTCTTATACCTCCCACCCATGACAGGCAGTTTCTGATCATTAATTATTCTCTTTTCGAACCTAGTCGCCACTGAGCGTCGACGCGCGGTGTGTTTCTTTGCTGAGGTAGAGGACACCGGGGAAAGTTTGGATTCCGAAAACGTGGCATTTTCTCCCGACACCTGCAAGAAAGAAGATCTGAACCCACAAGTCTTGAACCAAGACGCCGGAAAAACTACCTTAATTTCTTCTGGATCAGATGTGCGTGAGAAAGTGCAAGCCGAAAAAATTGTCACACCGGCGGGTGAAAATCACGCGCCTGAGATAGCATTGGAGTCTCTCCAATTTACGCAATATTTTGCACAAGCAAAAACGGCCGATACAACCTCGGCCTCCTTGACCGCGAATCTCAAAACGAACAATGCCGAAATCTTGACGACCAAGTGCAAACCTCAAATGTCTCAAGAGCTACCAAAGTTGGTCGTTTCTCCACAAGAGTCTACCAAACTAGAAAATGTCACATTACCTTCAGCAACTCCCTCGCCAGAATCTGCTGTCTCTCTGGAAGGTGTGAGTCAAGAAAAATCTCTCACAAAGACGTACATCTGCTTTAGTACGAATCCGGAGCCCCAAATCGCGCCCACTAACAAAAGCAACGAACCTGAAAAGCAAACTGCGGCTGTGTCTTCACCAAACTCTGCTCAAGAAAAAAAATCAAACGACCCTTTGGCCACGAATCGGAAGAAAATCCACCACAGCATCGCTGCCCTACCTTGCAAAACAGCCACAACAATTGCTCCGACACAACAAGCAAGGGAAACGATAAAAAGCTACCTTCCCTTGACAGACTCGGCAGTGAACCTGATAGCAGTGGATGTGAACAAAAGTGCTCCGAAACCCAAACCAAAAAAAGCTGCCAAAAACTTAAGTCGTGGACAAAAGAGGGCGTCTTTAGCAAAGGCTGCTAAAGTTCGACAGACATAAGCAATTATTCAGATCTCATTTTTGGATTTCCTCTTTCACGCATATTTTATTCGGGTTCAGAAATAACAACGAGTTCAGAAAAGCCGCCAAAAACTGCAAACAATATTTTATACCCTTCAATTTGCTTTTATTTTATCCAAACGGATCAAACTCATCCAAAGTCTGATTCTTTTTCGTTGCGCTTGACCCTGCGTTCTTCAGTCCCTGAGAACTCGCTTTGGAATTCAACACTCCATTGTGGCCCCCACTCGCGATTCCGCTGGTGTGATTGAACGCCATCGGTGTCATTAAGCCATTGCCCTGGCCTGCAGCATTCCCAAACCCACTGTTCCAGCCACTGGATGTTGAAGTTGCGTTTCCAAAGTTTTGTGTTGCCGTCCAAGAGGCAGTACCGTTATTACTAGACGCATTCGAAAATGATGCCACCGGGAAATTTGACGCCCCATTGGAGTGAGACGGAGGTGGAGCTAATGCTGGAATACTTGGAAATGTGGCGCCAAATCCGAGAGCGTTCGACGACTTTTTGGCAGCGAGTGATGAGTTGGATGCGATATTTCCGTATCCGGGTATCTTCCCCGCTGGTTTTACAGGAGCAATTCTCTCTGTGGATGTGGGTCCGCTGTGTAGCGCAGATACGTTGGGGGCATCAAATTCCTGCCACCCGTCATCGTTTGAGCTGGAAAATGTTGCGCCAACTTTCGTGGGTTGACTGGTTGTTGGACTCTTTACAGACTGTTTCGATGCGGAAACAAGGCTGGCGGACAAAGCCATGTCAGTAAGATTCTCAAAAAATTAAGAATCAATATTCTCACCTGGCAAAATCCGAGCCAGATGGATTGAGCGATGGAGCGGATGCTGCGTTCCCTGAACCTCCTGGCACTGTGACACAGAAATGCGAACGCTGTTAAAATGAAGTTCAAGTTGAACTGAAGGAAGCTCAGACTTACCATCCATACTTTTAACATCCTCCAAAAATTTCGTGTGCTGTTCTTCGACGCGTTTTGATAAATCCTGAATCACTTTCATGAACCGCTTAACTACGAAAATACACTTGTTAAAACACCGATCACAGAAGAATCAAACAAAACTTACCTGCTTCACATTCAGCACAGGATCCAACGCTAATCGCCAAATCTCTGGCAACACCTCTGCCGCAACCATCTCCTTCTCCACTCCTTTCGATGCCTCCTCATACACAGCCAACAACGCGACTAGCAGCCCTGGCTCCCTCACGACATTGGCCTTCAACATTGGCAGCACTTTTTCGACAATCGTGAATTTATCCAAAACTTTGATCATTCCATGCACGGCAATCAGGCAAGCCACGCGCGTACTCAGTGCAACGGCTCCATTTGAATAAATTGCACTGATTTTCGGGAGGAGAACGCTTTTTGTGGCTGTAAAGTCGAGTGTAGGAAGAATCGTGGGAACGGTTTTGATTGCCTGTTCTTGGACTGCCGGGACACGTGATTCGAGGGCTGTGTAGAGAAGGGGCATGACGTCTTGTTTAAAGGTTTCTGCCGAGCTGCTGCATTTTGATAGGAATATGTCCATTCGTGAGAGGAGGAGTAACAGTGCTTGTGGTGGGTCTGTTTTGGTGCGGTATGATTCAATTAGAATATCTCTTCATTTTGAAAACTTCGTCGTGGTTATGGTACCGTTCATTTTGAAAACAGGTTTCAGCGCCGGAAGAATTTTGGTCATAAAGTCCTGATCAGTGCCTTTTTCACTGATCCAAAAAATGTTGGGGAGTACAAACGGTGTCTGGAAGGTTATTTTCGGATAAGTTAACGCATCGTTTCATGAGACGCCGCAGTCACGCGTACCATCAAGGGATCCTTGAGCTCCTCAAGCAATATCGGCAAAATCTGCATCGATAATAATAACCATCAGACGTCCAGCAATAAATTTCAAAAACTCGAGTTAAAAATGACAAATACCTTGCGATGCACAAGCTTGAGCGAAAACTGCGGCAGCATAGCCACGAGTCCTTTCAAGAACTGCGCTTTACTGATTTGATTCTTTTCCACAAACGATTCGAGAAATCCAATTGTTGAAACAAGGATATTGTCAAAGAATGATGAGCTTTCGAATTCTGACAGAGGCATGCGGGTTGACGGATCTTTCTGAAGCATTCGTCGCAGAGACTCTGATATCCGACAATGACTTAACAAATTATGGGATTTTTAATTTGCGTAAATGTGGATGGCACCTGTGAGCTGAGGTGGGATATTTTTCGACAAATTGACTGTCTCTAGGCGATTGCATATGGTGTTGTATGTATGGAGGTTATCATTCGCAGCTATCGGAGATGATCCATTGTTGAAGACGGAATAAATCAGACATGCCAGCGACCACACTATTTTCAAACGCGCAGTACCGGTTTTAGAATTTCACTGCTAAGCCAAGAATCACACTCATTCACTCACAATCGGACGCTGGCACACACCGCGAATCTATCACAAGTTCCGGAGCCATGAAATCCAGAGTTGGAGAACAAAATGGCGGATAATCGCGAAGATAAAAAGTCGAGTTTCCAACATTGCTGAATTGGGCAAATGCGAAACCGGCAATTTTCCAGTCTCCCTTTGCGTTGATGTAGATTGAATCTGGAGATAGACTGACGTGGGTCCAGTTGTTTGCATGCAGGAATTCGAGCCCTTTGATGACTTGCAGGATGCCTTTTTGGATCTGATGGTAAAAAAAAACAACGCGTTTATCACCCCCTGAGCATACAGCAGAAGTATCTCACCTCCACTTCGTCTAAATCAAATTTTGCTCTGAAGTCCGCTTTTGAAGGGCATGTGTCAAAGTTTTCAAAGTTGCCCAAGACATTGCCCAGACAGCATAAAAGTGGTTCCGATGCAAACGCAATCGCCCCAGTTGAGTCATCGACAGATTCAGAGACTTGGAGCAGCGATGGATGCCGGAGTCGCGAGAGAGTCTGAGCATCCTTTTTGAGGAGTTGCGATAGATTGGACACGTCTTCTTTGCTGAGACGGAGCGAGCGCTTGTCGAGCATGAAGAGACTGTTTTTGAGAGGTGTGGAGGATCCCTTCTTGGTGGCTGTGAAGACCTTCCAGAGGTTGCCTGGTTGGGTTCTGTAAGAGTCAGGGCGGTATGTGACGGGGAGGCTGCCACCGTTTTCGTACCAGGGCCACCGCTTCCGATTTGCTCTTGAACATCGAATGCGTTCACAGTCGAGTTGATGCCGAGCCATTTGAGCATGGCATCCAATTTATGTTAGTTTATTTCTGGCATTTGGATATCATTTCTCTTTATTTCCTCTTCATCCAACTGGCTGTGCGTTGGCTCCAGTCGGCGCATATTTGCCCGCTGTCGCGCTTGAGGGAGGAGCGCCCCTCACAACGCCATCTCCTCCACCGCCAAGCTGTCCTGGAGCCCTCAACTCGCCCTTGAAGAAAAACTGAAGACTAAACTGCCGCGCATCCATATCCCAGTACGTCCAGAATTTTCCCTCGCTGCGATCAATTTCTTTACTCTGCACTTTGAATGCGACAGTTTCGTACGGTTCCGCGGCAATCAAAAGATACTGAAAATGGCGTTGCGCTGTTTCGATCCTTTGTTCAAATGCGCTCATGAATCGGTGGCGTGGGTTGATTTTGGAGTCGATTTGTGGATATTGGATTTGGAAAAGTAGACCCAGTTGACGAGTTTCTGGGTCGCGGATTTTCGTGATTTTGTCTGTCGTTTTATCAATTAGTGAGATGAACGATGGAAAAGGTAAAGCGGCGGAGTTGTTTACATCCAGGCCGCCCGATTTTGATGACGTTCTTCTTGGGCATGACGCCCTGCGCCAGACCCGGTGCCTGCAAAGCACGCTGCGCATTGACTGTGAGCGGGTTTGCAAAGTCGCGTGCGTCACGGGCAGCGCGCCTGTGCAGATTGGACTGGTGCTTCTTTCCCTGCGTGTGCGCCAAGTACGAGCCCTCGTCTGAAATGATTCAATAATTCGGGCACTGTTTAGAGTAAAAAGGTGCAACGAAAGCGAGTCATCCAAACTCAACTCGAGTGCAGCGTCAGACACAGTTTGCATTCGTATGAGCCGAGATGGTTGCGCATAAAGTAAGGATCCTTGGCAAGATCGATTGTTTCGAGCGCAAGCTTCCTCAGTCGTTCTCGGCGATTGACCTGGATTATATGCAAAAGCGAGTTAAGCCGCGTGAGCTGGCGTACAGGGGGAAGGGTCAAGCAATGGAGAAGGACCCACATTGCTTTCACTGCCTCCGGCCACTCCGCCTCCACCAAACTTGACTCCGGCTCTGTTCTGTTTGCATGGATTCAATAGTCAGAAGCAATGCGTGTATAGTGGTCCAAAGCGAAGCGGCTGAGATACCTGACGGTCGACCATGCTATTATTTTCTGTTTTGTTTTTACGTAAATATTTATTTGGGATGTAAATAAACAGACAAACAACGTGGATGGAGCACCTTGACGCTTACGCCAAATACTTGAGTAAGGTTTCTGACTCTTGAAATACGCGTTTTGTTAATGCATCTTCAGATTTCCTTCTGTCTCAGAGTACGCTTCTGAGTTGGACAGAAGCCAGATTCCGCATCCCAAAAGTACCTCAGCATGCTTTGAAGCTGATTCGATCATCCTATCGACAGTCTCTTTTAACTGGCTATACTCCATCCCACAGACCCAAATTGCCAGCGGGTTACTTGTGCTCACAGTCGCGACTCTGTCGCTGCACATTGGACATTTGACCATCTCCAACGCACTCACAATTCTTGCGCCAGCCCACATGTTTCTTGAAAGCGCCATCTCCAATGACAATCGACGCACACAATCCATCGGATTATATTTCCTGCTTCTGAAACTGATCAACACGTTCCAGAATTTCTTTTACGCGCCAATTTGCGCGTATTTACCGTTGTGGTTTCTGGTCAAAGTTGTATTTTGCTGGTGGCTTGTTTTACCTTCATCGAGGGTCAGTGTGTGTTCTTTTGGCGGTCTTTGTTCGCGTTTATATTCAAGCCTTTTTGATAGCAGGGCATCGAGATTGTGTACGGCAAAGTGACGCCGTATTCGTCTTTAATTCTTGGATACCTGTCGAGCGAAAAGGATACCTCATAGCGCATTCATGAGTGGATTTGCATGATAATTAAAAAGAAATAAGTGCCCAGATGACGATTGCTTTGGTTTGAAAACTCGAAGATACGGTCCAGCATTTGCGACTTGGTATAAGCACCCAGTTTCTCAGCAGCGCGATTGTATTTGAATACTCGCATTTATGCGCGACAGGCGCAACCAGTCCAAAGACAGACAGTAGCAAGTGCAGCGAAAATCAACATTTTTATTTCTCACATATCCACAGGAAACAAAACAAAACAAAAAAAGCGATTCAGTGTCAGCCGAGAGCAAAGTGCAAACCTCTGCCCTCGTTTCCGGTGGGAGCCGCGAGGAGGCCCTGAATCATATCCCACCGCTTACCTCAGGTGTCCAGTATCCATTGCGCTCAGCCTACAGCCTCCGGTTTCCAGTTTCCGCACCCAGTTTCAGTAGCCAGTGTCCATTCTGACCCAATCGCGTCCAGTGTCCATTGGCCACGGGAATCCTAGGGGTTAGTTTGTGTGGTAGACATAAAAGAAGCGTAATCGGGTGAAGAAACAGGAGAGCAGGGAGGGAAGAATAAAAAACAATGATCCAAAGTCTCGCGTCAATGGTAATCTACGAGATTAGCGCACACAATAAAGGGGAGGCAGAGGAGGAAGGATGAAGAATGGAGGTAAACAACAGCGAGACAAACAGCAGCATTTTCCCCAACTCTTGTTATCGATACCCCAGCAGACCTTATGCACGGATGGACGCGTTCCGCCTCCGAATAAATTCAGAGATAGCTTTGTCAGCTAGCGAATGGGTCAATTACAGTTCAGTGCAACCCCTGTCCCAGTCCCCCGGTTGACAGAGTGGGGACTCTATCTGCAGACTCTGTCGATCATGCAGCATTCCCAAATTAACGTTGCGGCGACCTAAGGTGGGTGGTCGTGTACGGACAAGCGGAAGAGTGAGAGCGGCACCAAGAGATTGGGCAGACCCTTCGGGACGGTAGGGGAGTAAGGATAGGGTTATGCCACACCTCCTTTGACCCTGTGCAATGTCCGTGGTCGGGTCCGCCATCGATGCCCTCCTCTTGACGCATCCAAATGACAGCCAGCTGTATTCCCGTACAGCTGGCACCAGCGGTTCTCGAACTTGTCCAAGGTCGGCCCGAGAACCGCGCTGCTGTTTGTCTCTATACGCACCTTTGTCCCCGGGAAGGGCTCTTGCGACCAAGACTGAATCGAGCGGCAGCAACTGGTTGGGGGATTTGGGACAGCAGGTGTCAGAGGACGTAAAACACGCGTTCAAAGCACTCTCACCTGCTTACGACGGTGCGACTAGGCTGCGGGTGGAGCACGCGGCTGGCCATCTCGCGCTGTGCTGCCTCGCTGACGGGGGGGTCCTCGGCTGTTTCTTTCACTTTTTTTGACAAAGTTTGTTTTGGTAAATCCCGTCCAAGCACACACAGCAAGATAAGATATTTGCTGCGTCGCAAACAACACTGAAATTATTGAAAATAACATGATATCCTTTTATTTGCTGTTCTCTTTTTTTTCCATGCCAGTTGAAGCCCCTCATTGATGACGCCAAAAAATATTTAAAAAAAAATAGAAAAAAAAAAAAACCACCGAAGAACAACATGCAACCCTGCAATGCTGGTCGCAAAGGAGCAGCAGGTAATCCAATAAAATATATGATCACGCCATCCTCTCAAACGTTTTTGAAGATATCACCCCAGAATAACCCGCATGAGCTCGCCTTGAATTTTCCGCTGAGGACCAGTTCACTCGCGCATGTTCCAAGAATCTTTTGAAGTCCGAGATTCTGCTCAACATATCCTCCGTCATCCGGTTGAAGAACACGTCTCCTTCATTGCTTTCCCTCAGGAATTGAGGCAATAGCATCATGGCGCACCGATGTCATGATTGCAATGCCTTCGCTGGACATGTTTAAATTTTCAGATTCGACAGCTCCTTTAAACTTGCAGCGATAAAATCCCATGGAATCACGACACGTGTTTCTTCCCAGGGAATCATGACTCGCATTTGTCGCAGTATTATACATTTTTATTACTGCTCGAGATTCCCCAAGCAGCTGATAATTTATCGGAATTATACCCGGCATAAGCTCCGATGCCCAGTTGAACAAACCAGTACAGTCAATCAGTAACTCCCCCATTTCAGTATTTGGGTTGAGTCGCTGCTTTCGTGACTTAAGTAAAGGTTGAGAAAAAGAAAAAGGAAGATTCGTCAAAACTCTGATTGACGGAGTGAATTTGTTCCCTGTGAATCCCATTTGTCCGAGCCGTGGTAAATGCTGAAATGGAAAATTTCTGCTGTACCTTGTTTTGTGAAAATTTTGTTTGATTGGTTCGGGGAAATAGTTGCATCGCCCAACTTGGTCCGTTCGGTTCCGAGCCTGGGCACGCTGCGTCATCTGTCTCTTAGGGCTCTTCGAGGGTAACCACGCCATTCTCTGTCCTGCTCGGGAGCAGCCAACCCGAATGCACCTCAATGCTGCGCAATGACAAAACAGTCAGAACACAGGAGATGAAGAAAGTTTTGACGTTCGGATGAAATTTGAAGATGGCTCGTCAAATATTGGGCTCCATATCGCATCGAATTGATCACGCCTGTTCAAGGAAGGAAACGTGGGTGAGAAACAAATCCGTGTGCACTCAAGCCTGAATGACAAGAAAGTGAGATAAGGGAAAGAATTGGTCGAGTGAAGCCAAATTTAACGCTATTACACTCACGCGCGTCCAGAAGCATAAAATAAACTTGGCGAAAACAGCATGTGAAAAGGCAAGAACGCATTTTCAACAATCAGTGCTTGGAGACACAACATTTTTCCCAAGAGATTTGCTGAGTCGCCATACAAGAACGGAAACATTTTGAAGCACACGGTCAAGATACACACGCATTCAGATGTAAATTTGGTTTCCATGCAGGGTTGTTTGGCTCCAGACTCGTTGCTTGCAGGTGCTTGAAGTATATAGTTTGCAGGACTTCACAAGCTTATTTGGATGAAATCCTTATGGAACTTTATGCAGCCGCGTCTGACGGTTGTTTGTTTTTTTATCCGTGTCCATTGTCTGCTGAAAACAATAAAAAAAAGTACCTTCAACGTGGGAACGTCGTGGCAGTATCCGCGCCCAGCCCAGCTCATTTCGAAGCATTATCGCATGGCTAATACACTGTTTTGCGGTCATACCTATTTTCTTCAAGTGAGTTAACAAACACATTTCAAGTTAACCATTTACCGTACTTTGAAAACCACCCAAACAGCGTCATGCGTATTCTTTCCTATTCAGCGCCCCAGATGCGATAAACTTGAAGGAAATAAACGAATATTTCCGTCCTCCAGCTTGCCGTGAATGGTTCCCAGTTGGTCGCGCTAACACTGCCTGATTTAGTTCGCTGCTTCTGTTCAGAGCCATGAGTACCGTCGCTCACCTGAATTGCTGGGGATAGTTCAGAACGCGCATCCCGTTTTCGAATTTCAATCCGAACATGTCCTTGAACCTCCCTGCGAATACACCCGACAAATGACCGCAGTCCATTCAGATCCAGGCAATTTCATCTTCGTTCAAACTATTCACTGGCGGTCATACGCTGGCCAGCTTGCGTTCAAAGGAATGCCATCGGGTGGTTCGGACGAATTCGACAGGGAGGCATATATTCGGACACGGTGCAAACCCACGAAACCGACCGGAAGCCGCGTGCCGAGTACCGCTGCTGTATGCAGACTCTGGATTAGACATGCGTTCGAACCATCTTCAACAATGAAAAGTGGTCCATAATCTTGCCTCACTGAGCTCTCACACTGATTTCGCATCTGCCCCATCCGGAATGACTCAGCCCATCCAGCTCTGCATGTGTTCGATTCGATGGAGTTCGTTCAGCGCTTAAAGTTGTCGGTCTTGATTCTTGATGGTGCTTTTTGTCTCATGCTTTTTTTCTCATCCAAAACACACAGAAGCGAACTGCCCTTAACAAGCAAAGCAAACAAACACGAAGAAATGACCAGAAAGAGCTCAAACGTAAAAGTCTTCTTCAGTGATATTGTGCGGTTTGGGTCTCGCGAGATGCGACGTGGGTTTGGGACGCATGTGGACACTTGCTGCCACGGCTGGCTGTTTGAGTTCTCCTCTCATCACCTGCTTTTAAATGGTCGTATCAGGAATTGATTCTCTGAGGAGTGAAGGAGACGCGACCCAAATCGACTCTGAAGGCTAACTCCAAATGTTTGTTTTTCACACCAGAACAAACGTCCATTAAGTGATGTCACAAACACAGCCAGCTCCCGTAGCTCCAAGAAGCCAATGCTCAAGAAACCACCAACAATACTGAAAAGAACACGCGATGAATCCACTTTAGACGATGACTTCTTTATTGTTAAACGCGCTCGGAAATTCACAAGCACACACTACTTCAACTTTGATCCCACCAGCTATAACAGCTCCTTGCACTTCCATCTCTGCAACTCCCACAGACAAACCTCAATCCCCTTCATACACAACATCTTCTCAGGCCTCCTCGTCAAACAATCACCTTCTCCAAACACGTGAATCATCACCTTTAGACGATCTTATCTTCGCCCTTCAACGAGCAAGTCAATCATCAGCTCAAGCTGCGTCAACTACAAGTACACCAGCTACACCAGTCTGCTCAGCTTCCATCACCGCCGCCTCTGCAGTCACAACTACAACCACCTCACGCGCATCATCTTCTCAACCATCCACAATAATCAACCGCTTTCTCCAAACACGCGATTCATCACCAGTGGAAAATGATCTCTTCATCCTCATGCGTGCGAGGAAATCATCTACCACACAGACTGCTTCATCCTCTGCTACACAAGCTGCAACACTCCCTCCCTCTTCTGTCACCGCCGCCTCTGCAGGCCACAGCTCCAACAGCCTCGCACCCAACATCCTCACGCGCTATATCATTGCAAAGTCATTTTCTTCGATACTTGAACGGTGCCTGTCCAGAAGAGCTGAAGGACTTTAAGGAAGAAACTGCGCATTATCGGCGTGAGTTGAATGGTCGTCGCCCATCCTTGGTTGCTACCGTGCCAGAATGGCCACACAAAGCCAAGATCCTGCCCGAAATAAAGAAAGGGGACAACCCCTATGCCCCATACACACCATCCCAGCTTTCTGGCGCCAAAAGAGCAGAGCACCAAGTCATTGATTTTCAGATAGGTAAGTGTATTGGATGACAATAGCTGTATATCTAACGCGATTTTTCAGTTAACAGACATTTGAAGTCGCAACAAAAATGGCATGACATGCGGGTGAAAAGCAAGTACATCGTCAAGTATTGTCACCACTTGGGAGTTTGTACCAAAGAACAAGACCGACTCTACAAGAGATCCATGATCAAGCTCAAATGGCGAGGAGTGGCGTTTAAACTCGACAAGGTAATTACTCATTTTGTGCTGGATTGAACTGGTTGTTCATGTTTTCAAACCACACAACAGAAGAATTGATGACGGATATTTTTAATTCATTTATTATTCCTTTTACTGTTACGTATTATTTATCCTATTATTTTTGGTATTTTTTAATTTGTTGCTTGCTTGCTTGTTTGTGTGCTTGCTTCCTTTTATGCTCTTGGTTATTTATATATTTGGTTTTTTTGGTTTCGCTGCCACATCCAAGGACTCGCCCGTGGAAATCTCGGAGGACGGGTATATATTTATTATTTGGACGATGTGATGCTGCAGACTCTTACGCGTTCCTTTTTTTATTCCCCCGCAGTTTCGGTTCCCAATTTCACTTCCTCATTTGCTGCCATCCAACCAACCGAAAATATCTCACGACCGCAACGATGAATTCCACTGCAAGACCGCCACATCCCGCATCAACATTCACTACATCCGACAACAATAATGAACACAGCCACAGCCACAATCCCATCATCATCCATTCCTACCCCACAACTACTTCTCCGACTTTTTCCACAACTGACTCACTGCCCAGCTATCATCATACCACCCCAAGCTGAACTGTTTCTTCTATTCACCGATGATCCACGTCGAAATGTCCATCAAGTCAACTTTTGAGCCTGACGCGAACTTGTCGTCCTCAGCAAGTGCGTTCAGAACTTTCACAGGAACTTGTTTTGCCGATCAAACCTCCCCACCATTCTTCCATCCACATGAGCGCCTGAAACAGGAGTCACCGCCAAGACCGTCACCTTGACCTCCTGCCAATATGTCCATCCCTTTGCATCTCATTGATCAAACGGAGTAAGCGACAGTAGGCGTTGTTCCAGTTGACAAGAGTAAGCTCCCTTTTTGCCTCCTTGGCATTAACGGAGTCCAAATTGTCAGCTGGACCGAACTGCAAGTTTTCGAAGTGTTATCCAGCAATTTACGACGGTAGCGGCCACATCTTTCTCATCGCACTCAAAAACTCAAGTCATCAAGAAGTTATCAGCAGCCCATTCAAATATCAGTCAATCACTTCCACGCAAACCTACAACCCACCCTTCATGCAACGTCTTCGCCCCTACCCGTCATTCCATCATCGCATCCATCTTTCATCCGTTCTAAGACCATCAGCTCACCCCTCCAATTTTCCCCAGTTTTCGCAGGAAGCATCATCTTCATCTCCCCCCTCCCCTCATTCACCAATACCATCGGTCGCATATATGGAAGTCCTTCGCGGCGGCCGCGTGGATAATTTTTGGAGACTTGGCTGGTCAACAATTTGGTGGCGAAATCGGTCGCATATACGGAGGCCCTTCGCGGCGGTCGCGTGGATAAGTTTCGGTGACTTGGCTGGTCAACAATTTGGTGGTGAAATTAGGAATCTGCGACTGAACTCTGTTGAAGAACACTGGCACCCCATGGATGAGGTTCCGCTCTGACACTGTTCTTCTTCTTTTATATTGACTTTGAACAAATCTGTGTGTTACTATTCCATCTGATTCTGATACGTCTGATTCAAGAAACGACAGACTTGAAATAGGTTGAACACTTTTTAACCGGAATGGGCGTAAATAAAATCGTGAAATAAAACGAAGGCATTCTCAACCTGCCCATCGAAGTGCCGGTTCAAATCTTTCGGCTGCTGGATCCATTCAAGATCGCAAAGTATCGACGAGTCTGCCGTTCCTTCAATACCGCATTGACAGCGCATCCCTTCTCGAATGTGATTGGCCTGGTTCATATTGGATACGACTCCGAAGAAGGATCGGCCTTGCATCGACGATGAAAGTTCAAGACATTTTGCATTGGCTGGTCCATTGCCAAACATGATTGGCAGCCTGAAGCAATTGAGATCCTTGGACTTGGCACGCCGTTCTCTGTCTGGCCCCATTCCGCACAATTATCTGGGTGAATTGATCAAGCTGACAACTCTTAGTTCGAAGCGCACTGGCGTGACTGGCCCCATCCCGTCGGAGTTGGGAAATCTTGTCAATTTGACGAATCTGAAGCTGAGTGAAACGGTGCGATACCTGACAGCATTGGGAACCTCTTCAACCTTGAGGTGTTGAATTTGTCCAGCGCCAAGCTGACTGGATCCATTCCTGCGAGTTTTGCGAAAATGGTCAATTTGGTGGAGTTGAGTCTGGGGAGAAACAACTGCCAGATGTGTTTGGAGGGATGACCAAGCTGCGAATTGTAAATCTACACCAAAATCAGTTGGAAGGGCTGATACCTTCATCCTTTGGTCGATGCTTGCAACTGAGGACGCTGGAATGCAAAGACAACCGATTTTCGGGTTGCATCCCTGACTCGATATTCCGACTGCCCTTATTAAACTTTGATCGAAACTGGATAACCTCGGACAGTTTGCCATCTTGCAATGCTTGTGCCCAACTGGTTAAAACGGACGACACGCCGCTGACGTCTACTCTGGAATTCCATTTGATCTCCAGTCACTGGATGTCGCGTTCAAAGAAGACAGTTTTGCTTGCACAAAGGACAATGTTTCGCCGTTTCTGTTAATGCTGGATCTTTCTCGAAATCGACTCTCTAGGAGACTGCCATGCCACATTGCTTTGTTGGAAAACTGGAATCACTTCACCTGCGTGACAATAATTTCGATGGTCCATTTCCAACTGAACTTGCAGGGTTAGCAAAGTTAAAGTCACTGTCGCTTCGCAGGAACCAATTCTCTGGTGTAATCCCTGACTCCATTTCCAGTCTTATCGCGTTGAAAGAATTGGACCTCAACCGGAATTTGTTTGCTGGCCCTATCCCATATTCAATCACCTCGCTTGTGAATCTCACTTATTTGAAGCTGCAGTACAACGAACTCAGCGATCAGTTGCCAGAGGAAATTGGACTGCTAACTTCTCTCGAAACTCTAACCTCAGTCACAACCACTTCTGTGGTGAAATTCCAGAGTCCATTGGAGGCCTTGGTGATTTGTGCAACTTGAATCTCAGTCACAACCAACTCTCTGGCGAGATTCCACCTGGTAATTTTAACGCTTTTGCGCATCAACGAGCGTCCTTTAAGTAACAACCAAGCCTTGTCGGTCCTTTTCATCCAGATTTGGGAGCTTTGATAAAACTGGACATGTTGGACCTCAGCCAAAATCGATTGACTGGTTCCTTGCCGGATGGAATTTTCTGTCTACAGCGATTAAACACGCTCAACCTGGATCATAATCAACTGTCAGGACCACCTACCAACGAACATGGGAACCCGAGGACATCTGTTCAATTTAAATTTGAGCCATAATCAGCTGTCGGGCACAATTTCCGCGTTCATGTCATCTTATGAGTTCATCAGAAGCTTGAATCTAAGCTGCAACCGGTTCAACGGTACTCTGACCTGCGAATTGTTCAAAACTATAAAACGAATCAAGACACTCGATTTGAGCAGTAACACGTTGAGCGGGTTGATTCCCGAGTCGCTTGAGAGTTGCAGCGATTTGGAACTGTTAGATCTGAGCGGGAACCTTTTTGAAGGGGATTTGCCAGAACGGTTTCGAACGCAGTCAGCGAACAAGTTTCGGTGGGAGACTCAAATGGATTCTCGGTCGTTGCACAGCATTGATAGTGAGACTGGCGAAAGAAGAGTTTCAGAAACTGGGTTCATGGAAATCTGAGTCGCCGATTTGGCATTTCCGCAGCTGGCACTAATTCTAGCCGCTTGAGTTCATTGAAGATGTAACGTTTGCGAGATTATGAATGGCTGCTCTGATCCATTGTGATTTACTCATTTTTTGCTCGAACAGGAATCAAAGACAGCCGAACGGAATAAAAAACTGAACAGATAAGCAGGGAGAAAAGGAACCCGCAACACAATCAACACAACAACAAAAGATGGCAGCAAGGTCGTATATCGCGCCAGGAGAGGAAGGGCGCGGGTTATCGTGTCACATCCAAGAACTGACAGCCAGAAGGTGAATACCTTCCAGTTATCGATTTGACTTATCGACCTAATTTTCGGCAATCTGAATCCTGCTCCAATCAGCCCTCTCAGCGCAACTGACAAAGCGTCCCTCTATGATAGTGTGCGTAGCGAATTATGTACCCTGTATAGGAGTTTCTGTTTATCTGGTCCTTTGCCTAAGCACGATGGGCACACTGAAAGAATTGACATTCTTGGTCCTTCAAGGCGATTGGCTGTATGGCCCCATTCCCGGCCGTTTCGGCGAATTGACCAAGTTGGAAACTCTTTGTTAGAGCGCACTTGGCGTGACTGGCCCTACCCCGTCGGAGTCGGGAAATCTTGTCAATTTGAAGCGGCTGAATCTGAGTGAAACAGGACTTGACGGTGCGATACCCGACAGCATTGCGAACCTCTTCAACCTTGAGGTGTTGAATTGGTCCAGCGCCAAGCTGACTGGATCCATTCCTGCGAATTTTGCGAAAATGGTCAATTTGGTCGTTTTCACAAGACTCCAAAAGAAAGAAACGAAATAAAATCGATTCAGTGTCAGCCGAGATTGCTCTCGTTTCCAGTGGGAGCCGCGAGGAGGCCCTGAATCATATCCCACCAAAAAATTGAGTTGACATTCGATCGATCCGTGAGAATCTGTGTGTTGGGAGGAGTGTTTGTTGGTGTTGGTTGGAGTTAACAAGTTAGCGAATAACGCAAACAAGACACATACCTGAGATCGTGTCAATGATGTGCCTGTGCGCGACTGTCTGGCTCGGCACCTCTCACCAGACCAGCGCGACACTAGCACAAGCAGACAAAGGCATAGAGGCAGCAGTGCCCCCGACAGTGCCGCTTGCAGAAGACAGACGATCGATCCGTGAGAATCTATGTGTTGGGAGGGTGTTTATTGGTGTTGGTTGGAGCTAACAGGTTAGCGAATAAGAAAACGCGCAAACAAGACACATACCTGAGATCGTGTCAATGATGTGCCTGTGCGTGACTGTCTGGCTCGGCACCTCTCACCAGACCAGCGCGACACTAGCACAAGCAGACAAAGGCATAGAGGCAGCAGTGTCCCCAACAGTGCCGCTTGCAGAAGACAGTCGATCGATCCGTGAGAATCTGTGTGTTGGGAGGGGTGTTTGGGGGGTTGTTTGGATTTGACAGGTTGAGAATTTATGTTGTCAGTTGAAAGAACCGCGTGTATGCATACCTGAGCTTATGTCTTGGTGTCCAAGTGCGCGACTGGACTGACTGGAAGGTTGCTTGTCATGGTGCAAGCGGGTCTTGGCATAATGCAAGAAGGCCTAGCCAGCACAGCGCAGCACCAGGGAAAGCAGACGAAGGCGATGAAGCAACGTGCCTTTCCATCAATTCGGCTTTGAAAGAGTCAATGGGCCAAAGCAAGCAAGCCTGTGTGGAAGGTGTGGGTGTGAGGTTGTTTGAGAATTAAGTACAGGGAACGCGTTCATCCAACACAACAATGCATGGGATGATGTGCTTCGAGGGCTGAGAGCATGGAGGTTGGGGTGGTATGCAATATGGGATGAGAGGGGGGGTGGGCTCGGAGGAAAGGGGACTCAACCTTGTTGTTTGGTGCTGATTCTGTTTTTCGGATGTTTTTTGGTTGTTTTTGTTTGCGCGTTCGCAGACATTTTACGTCCAGAATTGGGTTTATCGAATGCAAGACTTAAAATGAGAGCTTTCAACTTGTCCGAATACTGCTCAACCAACAAGCTCGGCTGCGTCAGTTCCCCGGTGAGAAGGCATCTTGCGCAACACCCATACTTCTCATAGATACCATTCTTCGTTCAATGTTCCTCAGAGGAAGAGTGACGTTGGATGCCGAGTGCATGTGGGATGGCGGGAACAAGCAGCAAGCAACATTGGTTGCTATGAACTGAATCGTGCGTATCGATGCCAGACTGGATTTGCGTCAGTGCAGCATCTCGCATGGGAAGCAGTCTTTTCTGGAAACGCCATGACAACGCGGCATTTGTTCGGTGTCTCGGCTTCTCTGCGAACGATTGTGCAGGAACTGAATGTGGAGCATAATGGACCGTCTCCCGTGTTGCGAGATACATATCTGAAGTGAGGCACGTATTTAGTTTTCGTATTCGCGAGAAGGACCTGAAACCTGGAAACATCAGCTTTGATATTTACAGCACAGTCCACCGCATCAGCGAAGGAATTTCGAAATAGGCGCACCGTCCATTTCCAGCAGTTTCGAACAGAATCCGTCTATTCCTGCGTTCAGTGATGTACGCTTGTTTGAAGTTTTGTAGTTGACAGCGGTGCATTTGTTTTGAGGTTGTCAACAGAGTCATTAACCCTCCCGACTCCTCAGGAAGTGAAGCAACATTCCAGCCATTCAAAGAATTGCATTACGACGAGCAGTTCTCCTGGCATTCCTGTACCCTGAATCCGATTCGAGGTATATGTCATGATGGAATTTCGAAGATGGGGTATTTCGATGACTGAATACGGTTTCTTTTGAAGAATACGCTTTTTTGGCAAAGTGCAAGTCGGTCAGTGCCAATTTATGTTCAAATTATTTTACGCGGGTGGTTTAGCGGTTTACCAGCGACTTTTTCCTTGGGTGCACAAAAAATTTCCTGGTCAGATATTCAAAGCATTGGCACTGGCTCGAATCAAGCTTGGATGCAGCAAAACCCCCGTGTGAGAAGAAATGGCTTCGTGCCGGCATTTCGAAATGATGAGGAACAACTTGTCAAGAGCCAAGCCAGATGTGAGGACTGCTTTTCATGTCGCGGAATATGACGCGTCTGAATCGTTATTCAATTACACGCTGATACAGCGTATATTGTTTCGCATCGATTTGGGTTCTTTGAGATCAACAGGGACTCTGAATCGTCGGTATCGCCACGTCCATTTCAATGTTTATCGATTGGCTTTGTGGATATTGGCAGGGAGTCTGATTCACCAAGCGTTCACGCCTTAACCAGTGTGTCTTTCATGTTCGGAGACGTAAAATCGAGCGGTAAGCGGCGGATGTGGTATGATCTGGATTGAGGGAGTGACTACTGTTCTGGATCGAGTTTGCAAGAAAAAAATTTGTGTGTGTAAATCTCTTCTGACCCTGTCATATAATTTCTCCTTGGGCATTGCGCTTCGGGAAAACATGCCATAATGGAGCCCGAATCAAGCTGTAATTGAAATATGCACTGCTTTTAAACTCAACTGTTATTCTACATTAACGGACCCTTTATTCGATTATATAGTCACGCGACACTGTTCTGATTGGCAGCCATCAATTCGTGCAGCCCTTTCAAACCGCCATTAACAACATTGCAGCCAATTCAAACCGCCCTCAAAAAAAATTGCAGCAATCATTCCCTCCTTCCATTGAATCTACACACAAAATTCCCATGCATATTAACAAAAAAAGGCAGACAAACACCCAGACAAAAAACATAAACCTCCGGCCAATCAGGCAGATAGCGCGAGTCCGCGACAACATTCCGTAACTCAGAAAATTCGATAAACTGTTGCTCCATTGTCCGTGATTTGGGGTGACTGAAGCGGCGGTATTCTTAAAAAATAGAGGTGTAGGACCACAGTGTTGGATTTTGCTGAAATAGCCGACGAGACAGCCTGTTCGGTGCTGGTTTTGTTGTCGATGTGAGCGCGTATGTGAAGCAAGAGAAAGTGAAAACTCGCACTTTTCCCTTGTTGCCATGGATCAGGACTGGTTGGGAGTTTTGTGGTGAATGAGTTGAGAATTGAAATAAAAGTATCGATGCTTACGCGTGCGGAAAAATCCTCTTGTCCAAGATGACAGATAATGCTTCATTCATTGCTTGTTCTGGAATATCCATGAGATCCTTGTTGCCTTGCTTTTTGGAATAAACGCGTCAAACAAAAAAAGGCGACGGGTTCATCGAATACGAAAATAACGTGCATTCCCGCAGATATTTTACGTCCAGAATGGGTTTATGGAATGCAATATTTTACATCGGTGCTTTCGACTTGTTCGAATTCTAGTTCCGCCAACATCGAGGGCTTCATCCGCGTCAGTTCCTCGGTGAGATGGCATCTTGATCAGTATCCATTCTCCTCAATGATTCGATCCTTCGCGCTATTTGCTTCAGGGGAAGGATGCGGTGTGCGTACAGGCTGGCGGTAACAAGCAGCAAGCAACATTGGTCGCCATGAACAAATCTATCGCGACGAGTAGTCATCATGGTATTCGTGTAATTGGAGGTATTTGCGTTATTGTAGCATGCCGAAGACGGCCTTTCGGATGCTGAATACGGTTTATTTGAAGAATACGCTTTCGACAAGTCTAACGTCCGTGAGTGGCCAGTTCTCCTTCAAATTCAGCGACTTTATCTGATTCTCATCGCCATTTCCAGATGCATAGACGGAAATAGTTAGAGGAAGTTTGGGGTGAAACAACATCGGCTGCTCGGCAAGTTGAATTACGCTGACGAGGTTTGCAGTTGCTGTCACGAGTTATTTTGCAATGTTCATGACTTCAGCGGGTGAAGCGGTTCCTTGCACGGGCGCATTTGTTTAGGTTATGGTCGTTAACGCAGCTTCCATTTCTTCAATCGCGCTGTCAAGAGCGTGTTTTCCTCTCATCGCTTCATCGCTTAAAACCGTCGTAATCTGCACGAGACTCGCGATAAAAGCAAACGTTGTCTGCGTGGATTCATCCACAGACTCTCGATGCGTTGTTTCATTCTGTCGCTGAGAAACATCAAATTTTAAAGAGACCATTTTTGGCAACTGCGAGAAGTTTTTGTTGCATGTGGTTGTCGGCGGATGTGATGGACACGGCGCTTTCGCGGGCCTTTTCTTTCAAGACGGTAGCTTCCTGGGTACAATTATTGAAGCACCTAATCAGCTCGTCTTGGTTGGTTTGCGTCGCATTCGATAGATCCTGAACGGCGTCCGTCAATGATTTCGCAGACATGAGAAGACTCTCCTTATGTTTCGAAAAATGTTCTTTGGCATCCAACGGGTCCAAGTTTCCACTCTGCGCAAAGATTTCGGCCGAATCCAAATCCAAAATCATGCTGCTAGTGCAAAGAAGGGATTCTTGGGCTTCTCTGAATGCGCTGTTTCCATGCCTTGCGGATTCTAAAAGAACTGTGACAGCATTTCCAACTTCGCGTCCAGCTTGGCCGAGTTTAAGTCTGGCAGCATGGTCTACTCCCGTGGCGCTCTTCACACTTAGAAGGCTCATTATTTCAATCACTTGAGGAGACAATATCCCAGACGTTGTTGAAGCAATTTGATGGAACAAAGCGCGGATTCCAATTTAAGGTTCGAGCAGATTTCTTCGGCCGTTGTGGTAAACTTTTGGACAAATCCCAGATTGGAGCTTGCTTGTTTCGATGTGTGATTGTAATGCGGAGCCCCCAATCGTCGGGGTTATTGATCATGCTGATTGAATCAAGGCAGTGAGGGTGGGTATGATTTTCTGGCAAGACGAATTCCAAGTCAGCAAAACCAACATCAAAATACGCCAACAAGAAATTACCCGAGCCTCGCACAATAACTCATTCTGCGCCGCCCAATCATCCAAATCGAAATATGACTCTTCCAAGAACAATTCAACGCCGCAACCAACCCGCTCGCATTCTTCACCTGCTGATAAAACTCAATCTGCACAGCTTGATCCCGATTCGACAGTCCCGCCGCCACAGCTGCAGAAACCAACAGACTTTGCGACGACAACAAATTCTTGACTCAATTCCTTCGCTGCACGTAAAAATTATCCGCCAACACCCTTGTCAGCAATGCCATCAATTGACTGCCAAACTCCTTCTCCATGGGTCCAACTTCATACCAAACTTGATCGCAATTTGTCGCCTTTTCAAGCAACCGATGAATCGATTCTTGCACTCGTTCAACACTTTCACGAAGCGATTCAAGCGCAAATTCATTTGTCGTTGCCGTTAAACTCGAGTCACCAACTTGCGCCGCAGCAGATACGCAACCATTTGATTACACGCGTCAGTAACGAGTTTGGCGTTACGTTACTCGCAACTTGCAGTTGATCATGTGGGTCTGAAATTTCTTCAGCGGATTTTCGCGCTGCGTTGATGCCGTTGGCGACGGCGCGAGAAACGGATTTTGCGAGTTCTTGGAGTTCATTTTGAGTGTCGTCGGGGACATCAGATCGTCCCATCAACGCAGGAAGATCCGAACTTGTGATAGTCACATTTCCAGATGAGTTTCAGACAACATCTTTCGACCCCCCCTTGAGACAGCACATCTTGAGTTGATTTAACAAACCCCGCTGACTCAAACACATCCTTCGCCGCTCGTTTAAAGCTCTACTCCTCCTCAAGACTATTCGTCAACGCAGCCAACATGTTGCTCCCATTCGCCATTTGCAAACAATCACAAGTTATCAAAAATACGCTTTGAATCAACGCATCAGGTTCGACACCTTCGAAATCCGACTGAACAGATTAATCATGGATGCGCAGTTCGCGAGATGCGATGTTAAATGGGATGAGACCGTGTCAACGTTCGTTTCGATTGTTGCTTGTTTCGATTCTTGTGACACAATTCCGAGCCCAACAATGGTCTCCTTTGAGTGTTGACTGTTCCTGACATCTTCTGAAGCGTGGATGATTTCCCAGAGGAAGTGGGTGACATCAGAAGAGCGTATCTCTGGGTTCCGGTGTCAGGCAGGCCCATTCCAGCAAATCAGTCTTTTTCACGTGATATTAGCGCAGATCGACGCCTCTCAGCTTTCGTTTGAGACTTGTTCCAGAGTGGCTCAGACCGCTGCTGGCTGCAAGAAAATGTCAGCAACGATCTCGATCGAACAAAGAAGGAAGCGTACAGCAGGCTGAAATATTCACAAGCACGTGAATCGATTCGCGTGGCGGAATGGATTCGAAAAAAGGGGCGATACGCTCCGACAAGTTCATAGCCGAGTTCGCTCGCAGGTAGTCCTCCTTCACCGCCCTTGACGAGACTGCTTTATCTTAGATTGAATGCTGTCTTTGAGGCGCTTGACTCGGCGGGATGGTCAACTTCGACTGTGAAAGCAGTGTGGCTGGGGTCGTTGTTGAGAACGAGCGGTCATTTTTGCTTCAGAATTCAAAGACAGATATCAACAAGCACAGCGACAATCAGCAGTTTTATTTTCCCAAGACTCCACAAGAAAGAAACAGAAATGAAAGCGATTCAGTGTCAGCCGAGATTGCTCTCGTTTCCAGTGGGAGCCGCGAGGAGGCCCTGAATCATATCCCACCAAAAATTGCTCACCTCACGTATCCAGTATCCAGTGCCCATATCCAGCTTGATCCGTATCAACGGTGAAGTTATTCGAAGTGCCAGTGGGAGACGGGGGTTGACCAAGCGCCAGCAGGGGTTTCGACGGGGAAGGTATTCGAAATGGGACTTGGCCTGAGAGAAACAAAACGGTGCAATAACAGGAGAGAGCATCGAAATACGATGAGGAAAGCCACTCAGTTGGCTGCCTGAGCAGCTTTCCCCACCTGAGATACCTGCCCTCTGCCTGTCCACCTCCTGCGCGACACCATGTCATCACCAACAGACGCGTCGTCAGCATGGCCCCGGCCTCAGTGATGAACCCATGTTTTCCCCTGTGCGTGGGTGTGCAGTGCCCTTTGCTCGTGTGTGTGGGTTTTGCAGTTCCCTTTGCTCTTGTGTGTGGGTTTGGCAGTTCCCTTTGCTCTTGTGTGTGGGTGTGCAGTTCCCTTTGCTCTTGTGTGTGGGTGAGCAGTGCCCTTTGCTCTTGTGTGTGGGTGTGCGGTGCCCTTTGCTCTTGTGTGGGGGGTTTGGCAATTCCCTTTGCTCTTGTGTGTGCAGCAAATGGACTTGCTCTCAACAACTGAGATGGGCGCCGCGCGTACGAGCGTGTCTTGGTGGCAATGGTGCAGTGGTGGCGCGAGGAGATGACTTGCTTGGGTAAGTGGGTGCGTGAGGACGCGAGTATCAAAAAGCTTCAAAGCGAGGAGAGGGCATGTCAGAGAGAGTGTGTGTCTGTGTAGAAGCAGTGAATGTCATTGGTTAGAACAGGTGTTGTTGTGGAATGAGTGTGTGTTGTTTGGTGCTTACTTTGTTTTTGGGTGACTTTTTTGACAGCCTTTTGCCGTCCAGAGCAAGCTTTTTGTATTGCGCCCGTGTCAAAATGAGCGTCAAGAGAAACGGACCAATTAGAATCGACGCGTCAAAAGTGCAAAAGCGTCCGAAACAATCCGAACAACAGCAAAATGCAAGTCAGCAAGCACCCACCACCACCGCCCCTCGAAATGTCGACAGGGACCAGCAACATCCCAACGAGTGTCAAGGCCGCTTTCTTCGACGACAGGACATCCTGCATTTGCAGCATTCAACATGCGTCACTCCGCTTGATGGATTCAACATGAGGCCGTCGAAAAGATGCAGAATGGACGGCTTTCCTTCTTCAGAGTGAATGAGCCGAGTTCGTGAAGGCCGCGAGCGACACACGCGCAGAGAAGCAAGTCACGACATCGCACAATGGGCGCGCAAAACAAATGGTCCAGAAGCACGTGCAAAACTCCCCTCCAGACCAGCGAAACATGCCACGGCATCCTCCCACAAGTGTGAGTTCCATTGACATCAATCTTTCGAGATATCACAGCCAAAACTCATGCTTTGCTTTCCACCATCTCCCACACCCATTCGCAGGCAAAGCATCGTCACATGCGTTTCTTCGATTTCACGGGAATCAGGCATAATGGCAGGCATGTATGTTGCATCGCGCGACTGGACACATTCGAAACAACTGGTTGGAAATTTGTGGGTCTGTTCTCCGCACCCACAAGGTGAGAAGCCACGCGAATACGATGAAATTCATGGTCTGAAGAAGAAGTTAATGATTGCGCATGCACAGATCCAAAGTATTTTCGAATTCGATGTGTATTGCTCAGAGCCACGCCGCAACATCTCGCCAAAGCAGCACAAAGAAAGAAATGAAGCGGATCGTTGTTCCATCCTGCAACTGTCCTCCCGATACAAAGGGCATCCTGGATGTTTCGTGGGATGTGAGATCGTCCACAACAGCTTCAGTCAGCTTCAAACAGTCAAATAAACCTCACCTCAAGATCCTGCTTGCATACTCCGATTGCTCAAGATTGAAAATCAGAACGGAAAGGCAATTTAAAGCGACCAGAGAAAGGGAGAACGCTAAAGGGCTTTTTGCGGTGGTTGTTGAAAGTCTGAGATGGCGCGGGTATGCGGAGGTCAAGCAGCGTCACTGAAGGTCAGTTGCCTTGTTCGACTCGGAGCAGACCGGAAACCAACTGCTCTTCAGTGCTCGAGGATATCAACGGGGGCGGGATCGAGTTGGCGACATGGACAATCTGAAGATTGGCTGTTCAGAGAGAGATTTTTTTTGAAAATCACCGCTTTCTGACGTCGTCAATATTAATATTTATATAAACAACAGCCTAGTTGGTCCGTTACATCCAGATATGGGAGCTTGGAAGGACTACCTCAGCTATAATCAATTGACTGGTTCCGTTTTGGGATCTGCCGTCATTAAGCAATCTAAAACTGGATCACAACCAATCCTCTGGTCACCTGCGAACGAACACTCCAACATGTACGAGTGATTGGATCTTGTGTTACGACTCCTTCGAAAACTTGAATCTAAGCAACAACTGCTTCAATGGTCCTCTGCCGCGGATCCGCAGATGAAACTCCGTGAAAGAACGCGGAGTGCAGATCCCAGACGCCGACCACTCCCTCCATGGCAAATCGTTAAAAGGTAAGGTGGGATATCGATTTCGGTGATAGCGACGCCTGAATTCCAGACTTGACTGATTCGAACAAATGCGCCGCACAAAGATGTTTCACATCCTCGAAAGCCCCAAACTTCCTGTGTTCCAATGAGTTTCGAAGCAGTGTTGCCTGTGATATCAATCTCAAAATTCCAGTTGATCCATCCGAGATTAAATAAAACGGTATCGGCGAGGGTTCAAACCTTCGAACGCATGGAAACTATGTGTCAATTAGCCGCTGAGCTCCCAATACTGCAAAGCACCATTAAATACCCCAGTTTACGACGGCAACGGATGCATCCACTTTGATTGCGTTTCGAAGAAGACGCGGTGTCGAGTTGGGCTTAAAGCCCGCAGTGAACCTCCATCACAAACACCAATGTGGAAAATTCGGACAGGTTTTAAATATTCCTTCAATTGCATGTTACTATTACTGCGCAAGCACGCTGATCTTGGATGCCGCGAATAAAAAGATGCTGCTGCAGCGAGCAAATAATAGTATCGTGAATGCTGGAAGGATTCCATTTCTTTATTCTGATTCCACATTCCAACGAAATATTGCTGTTGCAAGTTGGCTCACCGCAGCGAGTAAAAGAATTGTGCTCACAGATGGAATCACAAATGTTCCGGTCTTATTCATATATCGCGTCAGATTGGTGATTCGTATTTGAGGAATGAATTGTGCGTCATCAACAAACCACGGTTCAACACCCATCACCGACTTTCATTGTTTTGACCACTAGCACTTACCCGAGCCTCTAGCAACACCGCCAGGCTGTTGAACTCTGTTAACACACACCACTTGAGGTCTTCACCACACCATCAAGGGTGTCGGATCTATCCTCTATAGAAAACCAGTCGTACTGCACACACATCTAAACACCTTGGCTGAAAACACATACAGTACATAGCTTATGTAGTTGAAACAAAGGTTTGAGCCCGGATGGGCGCTATTTGAGAAGTAGGGATCACCAGACCCTCTGGAACAGAGGGGATCAGGGATCTGAATACAGTACACAAAGTAAAACGAGAACGCTGCAACGTGCAGACATGGTAGGCAGCACTACCAGTCAGCATTCGATAGCCAGACATCAGGGCTACCGCTGCCAGGTGCAGCGGTTACGCTAGCAGGTGTTGGGCATCACTCAGAGTCACTTTGTACATTGGTTGGATAGTTTTAGATTTAATCACCAACAGAGCAGCGCCAAGGCAAAAAGGCACTCTAGGGAACAATCTCCACGACTCATGGGCCCTGCCACCCAATTTGAGATGATTTCACCCCCATGCGAAGGCTGGCTGTGCCCAAAAGTGGAGATATGTCCCTTAAAGTCGTGACAAACTGTTTTATGTGAAAAGGGTATAAAGGTAGCACCTCAGAATAGGCAATAAACATCAACTTGAACTACTACTCAAATTTATAACCATTGTACCGCGTGCTAGACCCTCCTACACTGACAGAGCAACAGCTTGTGGAGCATAGCACCAAAGTGGTCATACTGGGCAATGGTCACCAACAAGTCAACTGGGTCAATGGACTCCTTGAGCAGTGAAACCCATTGACCGTGGACTCTCTCCATCAATTCGAATTGTTTCATCAGAGGGTCAAGAGCCTGGCATCGAAGGGAGAATATTTTAGTGTTGAGGTACATCTCACGCCTCTTCTGAGGTTTTGGTTTCTTGGGCTTTGATGATATTTATTATCTTAAGGTGAATCACAACACATCAAAACAGCTCTCCTTATATACATTTTTGGCTCCTATAAAATCTCATTGGGGTTTCTTCAGTTTCATTTTTGAGCCACCCTTTTTTCCATTTCATTTGTCATTTCATTTCTACAAATGAGATTTGATGTGAAATCATCCATTTTTCATTTGCAGTTTGAAATTGCTGAAAAAGTGAGTCAGTGCTGACAATTCAGTTTTTCAAGCTGATAAGTCATTCATTACTGGCTGACAGTTAAGGCTTGTCAATTATAATTAATATCCCCACACTGGGTAAGGTTATTGATTAATTGCTTGACTGGCTTGACAGATTAGTCATACAAAAGTAGTAATAGAATACTTTTTTAAGTTGATTTCTATTTCTTCTTCTTCTGCTTACTTCTCTATAAAGATCAGAAGATAGCTGCATGAAGTTGGCAGCAGTGTGGGTTGAACCAGTGACCTGTGGGTCTTTGGTCAGCATGCAATGATCAAGTGATACTGGAAAGACATGGATGACGCTGTGGTTTCAGATGTTGTGATTGTCAGCACAGGCTCTGCAGGGCTTTCTTGTGCCTACACACTTGCCAAAGCGGATCCAGGTTTGAAAATCACGATTATTGAAGCTGGTGTTGCGCCGGGTGGCAGGGCATGGATTGGTGGTTAACTCATGGTGCGTAGGTTGCTCACTCTCAAACACCGATGTGTTTCTGAACATGAATATTCCGCACCTATGATCATCTGAAAGCCTGCACACTCTCTTTTTAACGAATTGACAATCCCATACGAAGATGAAGGAAGTTACGTGGTCGTGAAGTACGGTTCAATCCATGCCTGCATTTGGAATGAAAACGCCATCAATTCTTACTAATGCAAAGCCATTGATTGGGAATCACCAAAACAGAGGAAGATAGCTTTTGACCAAACTGCCCTGTGCTGGGAATTTTCCAGTTCTCAAAAGGCAGCCCACTGCGAAGCATAGAGCACATCGCAGTAAAATCATGGTGGCAAGTGATGGTTTCTATTCATGTACTTGACCTGTGAGATAAACGCGTTGATTTTCACATCTACTTTGATTCTGTTCACCAATGAATGTAGCCACGCATTCCTCAGATGTTTCTCCCATCCAAACCAGCACCTTCTACTATTCTAAGTTGTAGGACATTTGCTACACTGTATATTAGTGAAAATTGTGGCATCCTTCTGTCAGCTCTTCATGTACATGTCTTTATTGTAAAGAGCGCAGAATGAGAACCAGTGGTCCACCTTGACTATGGTCCACAAAAGAAGTGAAGCTTGATATTGAGAGGATGAAAACATACTGTGAAAAACATCCTCTAGAGTAAAAGCGATCACAGGGATTGTGATATTTTCAACAATTGTGGGTCTTCCCTGCTTCAGTTGCATCAACCAACCTTCTGAAAACCCCCCCTTCAATCTGCAGCAGGTTAGATGGGCTGCCCAATTCAACAACTCTCCCAGCATCCAACACCATCACTCTATCAGCATCCATAATTGTGTTGAGTCTTCATTGAAAACAATTGTGAGTTACGCAGTGACACATGCTGGTAGTCAAGATTTTCAAACCTATGTGCAATGGAAATTACTGTCGATTCACTAAATTGAGATTTGATGACTTTTTGAATCAGCAGATCAGACTGCGTGTCAACAGCAGAGGACGCTTCGTCAAGTACCAAAATTTTTGGTTTGTGAAGGATCGCTCGTGCAAGGCACATGAGCTGTCTTTGACCGACGGAAAAGTTCTGCAGATATAATCTATATTAATATGAAATGGAGGAGCCTGCGTTGTGTCCGTGAACAAACCTCTCCGTTATTCTCCACTTCAGATTCAAGTTTCTCTAAAAACTCAGCCAATCCTACTAAATGCAGCGCTTCCCATATGTCTGCATCTTGAAATTCATTGTAGTAGTCTAAATTGGATCGAATTGTTCCTGAAAACATGACTGGCTCTTGAGGAATTATTTGCAAACGCGATCGCAAGGTTGAAAGACCCATCAACCCAATATCTACCAGAACGAAAATTGAGAGAGTTGAATGCACGTTAATACCTCAGTTCTTATACCTTGTCCATCAATACATATACGCCCCCCAGACAGTTCAACGATTCGGAACAAGCACCCAAGTAACGAGCTCTTTCCACTCCCTGTTCTTCCACAAACTCCCACCTTCTCCCCAGCTGCAATTTTTAACGACAAGTCATTTATAACGGGCGCATCCCGACTCTCATACTTCAGCACAACGTTCTCAAACTCAATCTCTCCCCGCTGTGGCCACTCTTCTCCATCCTTGGGATCGCACTCGCAATGCGCCTCTTTCTCGCAAGGCAGCTTTGTTGCATAATGCGTGAGCCGCTCAATTGAAACCATTCCTAGGTCAAGCATTCCAGACATGAATACCAACTGCGTAATCGTGACACTAATTTGCCAAGAAGAAGCCAACGCAGCACCCATCAAGGCTTCCTTATTTCCTCCTGATCCTCCGCCGTTTTGCAAAAACACGCCGAGCAACCCAACGCCAAATACCGTCATTGCTGTGAACAGTCCGATTCGAAGGTTCACCCAAATTGATAAGCTGTCTTGCACATAGGCTGCCACCAGGGAGGCATCCAAAAGAATACGCTGACGGGCGATCGCGCGATCACTGGCACCTCGGAATGTGCGTATCGTAGAAATGCCAGATAACGTTTCGCTTATGAACCCAGAGACGGGTGAAGCTTGAGTGACACTGATGCGCTTCAGTTCACGGAAGTTGGATCGATAAAGCCGAACAGTTTGTAAATTCAGCACAGCAATTCCAGCAATCAAAACTGCATTCCTCATTGTGGAGAATGATGTGAGCGATCTCAAGTTTTCAGTCACTGAGATAAACCAAAGCACTCAACTGAGCATGTAAGGTGAAAGCACAACCATGATAATTAGCGAGCACAATGCTCCAGCTCCAAGGTAATACACGTTCAAAAATATCCACCAGAGGTTCATGTCAATCTCCTGCACATCATTTGACAGTCGGTAGATGATGCGACCAATGGGCTTTAAGAGAGATGCTGAGTGAAAGGTGTGATATAGGAATGGATCCGTAAGTTTCGTACCTGATTGTCAAAGAAAGACATGGGTGCGCGGCAAAGGCTTGATATCGCTTGGTGGTGAAAATTCTTTGCGGCCATATATCCAATATAATTAAGCAGCGATGAAAACAAGACTGATGATGCAAAAGAAGGTGCTTCTTAGTTTCGCAAAAGATTGTGGGAAAACATACAAACCAAAGACAAGAATTTGCCCCATTGACACGTATGTGTACAAGTTTAAATATTGCGCCGAAGTCCATCCAAGCGTATCTGAAGTCCACCAGACGAGCGCATACTGCGAGAAAAACATTGTTCCGGCCAAAAGTGTCAACAAGACGAGCAGCAATATGACAAACGGCCAGCCACCACCAAACTGGTAGTACTGCCACAAATTTGAAAGTTTTACAGCCCCTCTCTCCCGATCTTCGTCTGCAACAGCCAACCCATCATTTTTCGGTTCCTTTTGAATTTCAAAAGTTTTGCCATCGTCATCCTTCACATTATTTGACTCATTTTCAGGGCTACCGAGCTGTATGGATACAAGAGATACGATAAGACGACTTCAGATGGAGGAAGGGCAAAGAAAACAAAAAAAGAAAGAAGAAAACAGACCTTCATATTCTTGACGAGTTCGGCTAACACCCCCCTCTCACGAACAGCCAAGTCCGCAAATATTCCCTGTTCCACAATCCTCCCCGCGTCAACAACGACAACATAATCGACATGTGGAAGAACATGCAGTTGATGCGTGCTCAACAGCACGGTTTTTTTACGCTCATTTAGGCCCTTGATACACTTTTCAAATATGTGCTTTCCGACATGTGCGTCCAACGCAGCAAGCGGATCATCGAGCAAAAATATGTCAGGATCGTCGTAGATTGCGCGAGCCAATGCAACACGCGCCTTTTGACCCCCAGAGAGAGAGATCCCCTTCTCTCCAATCAACGTGTCGATTCCGTTTTGGAAATCGCAAATATCCGATGAAAGGGCGCACATTTCAACTGCGTTTTCGAACCGAGCAACATCAAAGTCATGACCAAAGACTATGTTGTCTTTCACTGAGTCGGAGTAAAGCCATGGTTGTTGAAGACAAATGGCGACAGACCCGTTAACGCGTACATTGCCGTCAGTTTTTGTCATTTGTCCCGTGCACGCTGAGAAGAAGGACGACTTTCCAGACCCTTTGTTTGGGGGGCAGATTACTTCTGGGACACTTCCATTGTTTTTTTTTTTTTTCATGAGCGACTTACCGACAGAACCAACAATGGCAACCAGGCTTCCCTTTGTCACGTCCAGTTTCCAGTCAAACAACCCAGAAATGGTCTTGTTTGGGAGAGAACCCATGTCAGCTGCCTCAAATGCTGGTTCACGAACTGTCCATTCAAAGCTTGCATGGAACGAAATGGCATTCTTGTCATCAGGAGCTGCTACCGCTTGAGTTGGATGGAGTTTGTTGGAGGAGACGGACTCATTTTCTTCAGCAGCCAGAAATTCGGTAACCCTTTTCCACGAGATTTTGCAAGCGATCAATCCCATCAGCACCTGTTCAAATCAAATGATATTTAAGTTTCAACAACAGAAATGGTGAACAAGTGTGACAGCACCTGCGGAAAGTCATTTAGAGGTTGAAAGAGCATCTGAAAGTAGGCAAGAGCAGGAAAGATCAAGTTTGCAGAAAAACTTGAATTGTGAACAGCTGGGAGAGTTACATCTTAGAAAGGATACGCGTCTTTTGGACAAGGATTCGCTCACCGTAAAAGATAAAACTGCTCATGGGGATCAAAGTGGGTATGACCGAAAGAATGGCAAACACTGAGCCAATGAATACATTGTACAATACCAGGCTGACTAATTGGGTCGATCTGGCAGCCTCTATGATTGACAGAAAGTGCCCTTCGGCTCCTCTGAGTTTGATAATCTTAATGGCTTGAAAGGTCTCCTTGATCAGACTGATGCGTGTGTCACTTTTGGTGAGCAGATTCCTTTGAGAAGGAGTCGAGTAGTGCAACAGGAGCGACTGAAATCCAAGTCCCAATATCACAGTGGCGATGGCAGGAATGATGGAAATGCCAATGAGACTATAAAGAAGCACCAGCATTCCAATGATTTGGAATGGTATCATGACAGACTTGTGTATATTCAAAATGATGCGCATGATGGCAGGCACGTCGACATTGATCATCAGCAAAATACGACCATCGTTGAATTCCTTGCTGCTGGCAGTGGACAGTCGGAACGCCTTTTCGAATATCGCACCACTCAGGGCAGCTTTGACACGGTATTGAACATCTCGGTGAAGCTGTGCCGCGACTTGGCGAAAAACAAGTCGGCCCAGAACTTGAACAAAAAAAAATAACAGCGTCAATAAATTGGTCACGTGATGATTGAAAACCCACACTCACCACAGACGAACATGGCCACCACCAGTGGTTTTGCCTCATTTGTTCCGAGGGAATCCACAATCTTTGAGATCAGAATGGGGACAGCGAGCGCGAATCCGTTCGACAGAGTGTCGCAGACAGCACCTGCCAGCCATTCCCTCCAGTGTGCCCTGAAGAGGGCCTCAAAGAGAGCAGAGTAGAAAGCGGGATAGGAAACCTGGTGAAATACAGTAGAGAGACGTTGCAGAGATGCTGCGGCTGCAGCGGACGAGTTTGCAGGGGCGATGGGAGGAAGGTCCTGACAATTATGAATAAGTTTATGTCGTAAAGGTTCCAGACACCGACAGTTTGCTCACCGTGGCATCCAGAGACGACTTCAGGCCCTTGCGCAAAAGCGGCGTCAGCCAGAAAAGCGCAATGTCCATTTCAAAAGTTATTGAACGTGAATTTGCAATCAATTCGTGGTAATCTCCGATCCAATTTGTTTTGCACTCCCCGCAAACACTCACTCCTCAATGTCACACGTAGACCAATATTTACGACCCTCATCGCATTTCTCTGATTAAACTATTGCTTTGAGGGTTTCAAAAAAAATCTTCTCGGTGAAGAAAATGTGCCTGAACTGAACGAGGTCCAATGAATGAAATCGAGACGAGTCTGTTACGCATTATATCCTCGGCTCTTGACGTTTCGACGCTGGAACTGGACGACGAGCTTCTTTATCAAGGACTCGACTCTCTCAACTGTGTTGTACTTTCACAGCACATATCTAAAGCAGGGCTGGGATATATGCCTCCTGCCACAGTGGCATCCATGTCAACCGCACGTCAAATTGCCTCGCAATTACAGGAAATTCCAGCCAAGGCCAGCTTCCCGCAAGCCCTTCCAAGCAACCAACTTTCTTCTTCTCATCGAGCGAAACCTGCGTCAGCCTCCCAGCTCAGATTTTGGGCCGCCTCGGTTCTTTCCCAACCCACGGCGTATAATTTGGCAAACTTGATCCATGTGAAGCCGAATATATCGTGCCACCGCATGCAAGAGGCAATGGACACGGTCTTCTCACGTCATGAGATTTTTCGTGCAGTGTTCCGGATGGGAGAAAATGAACTGGAACGTCATGTTTCCGCATCACCCATTAAAACCACGGTCGTGGAACTCGGGGAATCAAACATTGAAAACTACGCTGCAGCTGAAAATGCAAATGCTCATTTTTCTCTTGAGAGCCGGCCCCTCATCATTGCAAAAATACTTTTGAAGGACGATATCCCGCGCGCTCTTCATCTCAATATCCATCATGCTCTGAGAGACGAGTGGTAAGCTTTGAATCTTCAATCCCAATGTTTTCTAAATTTCAACCCACGCTGGTTTCAATCAGGTCTCTTCAGCTGTTGCTGACCGAAATTGTTTCGCTTTTTTTGGATTTGACCCAAAATCGTCCATCTCAAGCGAGCCGCTGCCGCCAATTTAGAGAATTTAACGAGGAAAACCCTCAGCTTCTGGATCCCGAAGTTTGGTGCACTGCATTGCTTCAAACCTTACACCTTCAATGGCCCGAGAACCCGAAAAAATCCATGGACATGCAAGTCAAATACGCGCAGATCCAAGAGATTGTCTGTTCAAATCAAACGTGGACCGACATCTTTCAAGCGCGCAAAGTCACCAAATTTGCTCTGACTTATAGCATTGCAGCGTTAACTGCAAGTAAACTTTCGGGGCAAACAGCTTTTTTAATGGCCGCGCCTGTATCAACACGACAAAACCTGGAGGCCTTCGATGTCATTGGGCCATTTTTGAAAACGATTCTGCTCAAGTTTGACCTGCTGCCCGACGATACGTTTGACTCTTTAGTTGAGAGAACAATGCGCAACCTTCAAACCCGGACACCAGACGCCATGATTTCGTTCGAAACTGTGCTGGAACACGCAGCAAAGGACGGATACAATTTATCCCATCTTGCTGACTGCGTGTTCATTTTTAAATCGACATTTCAAGACAAGAGAGGGGTAATCGAACGCGTTGCGCGTGTGAAAAATTCTCATCTCCGAAATCCATTCTCAATCTCGTTCACCGAAAACCAAGCGTCTGAATTGGTGCTGACTCTCGACTATGATTCCAACAAGTACAGCAGCAATGTTGGCCAGACTTTTGCCGCCTCAGTCCGCTCATTTATTCAATTTGTGTCTCACCAACCTGATGCCAGACTTTCATTGTATTCAGCTGACCAACCCGTTACAAGATGCCATTTTGCATATGGGCACTGGGCCTCATTCAAAACCGATTGAACCCTCAGTGATGAGTGTCCTCCAAGAACGAGCCACAGTCTTTCCAAGCAACACTGCCCTTCTGGAGCCCTTTCGCGACATCAAAATTAGTGTGTCCGAATTGGACACCATGGCATGTCTTCTTGCGTCATGGTTGGTGGAACGGGGTGTCCGCCCTGGCCACCGCATCGCGTTGTGCATGATGTTCTGACATTGTGATAGGAATGGTGGCTACCTGGAAACTAGGCGCGTCGTTTGTAACTCTGGATCCCAAATATCCAAAAACCAGAATTGATTCAATTTTGGAGCAAGTGGAGCCAGGTATAAACTCGTTTACTTTCTTTTTTTTTCCTTTATAATCCACCACCCCATTCTAAATGGCGCTGTTTACAGCATTGGTGTTAATACGGCCTGGCACCGTCCTTGCTGGACAAGAAGGAATTATGGAGGTTGACACAAAGCATCTGCTTAAAGCTTCCAAGACAGCGCAATTTAAAACTGTCTGGGACTCCCCCATGAAGCAAAGCCCGGCATATATCATGTTCACCTCGGGAAGCACCGGGAGACCAAAAGGTGTGGTCATTTCACACGAAGCGCTGGCCAACTTGGCGGTCGAAACTGTTCGGTCCACCGGCCTCAAAGAGTCGGACAGGATCCTTCAAATGTCAAGCAACACCTTTGATGTATCGATAGGCGACGTGGTTGCATCCATGCTTTCCGGAGCACCTCTTATTCTTGTGGAACAAGATATCTTGCTGTCAACGCTGCTCTCATGTTGTTGAAACCACCTCCGCCACTTACATTTCGCCAACACCGACGGTGCTGGGACTCATCACAGCTCGTGATAAGGCGCAGCTGCGCATCAATAATCTCATCGGGGAAGCTGTATCTTCGGCACTTGTGAACGAGTGGGTGAACGAGGTGGCTTTGATCAATTCATACGGCCCAACAGAAAACACGGTGTACACGTCCAGTCAGTTATTGACCAGTGAAGATTGCATCACCATCGGCAAGCCGTATGCAAACAATTACTGGTATATTCTGGACGAATCGCTTGGAATGACCTCGTTGGGTGTGGCGGGTGAACTGTACATTGGCGGGGTACAGCTGTTAATGGAGTACTTGGGGAGACAGGACCTGACAGCGTTGGCGCTTGCAACGGATCCATTCAGACCAGGGCAACGCATCTATAAAACGGGAGATTTGGCACGCATGTTGCCTGACGGTAACGTTGAAATTCTGGGAAGAAAGGACTCTCAAGTGAAGATCAACGGCCAGCGTGTCGAGATTGGGGAAATCGAAAGCGCCATTACCGCAAGTGCGGGTGTCAGCGAAGTCGCAGTCATTTATAACAAGACAGACAAGGTTCGACTGCTTTCATTTAATTCAGCCTTCAATTTATTCAAGATCTTGTTTTATCCCCAGAGTATGGTGGCATTTGTGACATTGATCGAATCTCGAGGTAGTCGAGCAGGGTCCTTGATTTTGGATTTAGGACCTGAAGAAACGATCATTCTGAATGTACGTTCCCTTGATGCGACTTTTTCTGCTCGTGGTTTAACAGCTCATGTGGCGGTTGGTGTGACAGAACATCAAAGCAAGGCTGGAAGACACACTCCCTGCCTACATGATTCCATCGCTGGTGGTTCCCATCCAATCGAGGTACGGGCAGATACGGAGTCACCGACAATCTCACGCGCCTGGGTTTGAGCTCGCTTGGAGCCATTCGGGTTGCGGCCAAAATAAGATAGCGTTTCAAGAAGCAAATCATGTTTTCCCATGTCCTTCAGTTCAAAACGGTCAGGAAGCTGGCAGCATTCAGTTCATCGAGCACAGAAACACTGTCAATGGCCGAAACTACTGCATCCTTCATGGACAAGTACGATTGGTCCAAGCCGGTGGCCGCTCCGGCTTCTTCGGCGCAGTATCGACTCTGGCTGGGCTCGAAAGTCTCCGGGGGGACGGCGTACAACATTCCGACATTGGTTCACTTGCTTCAAATGTATGAAGTTGAACTTGTTGTGTCCAGTGTCAACCGAGTTCTGGAAGCGCATAGCATATATCGTACGGTGTTCAGATATGAGGAAGATACTGGGCTCACGCAAATTGTGCTTCCGTCTTCGAACTATGAAATCAACGTTCATGACTTTTCGAACGATGCGAACGGATTGATGCGTGTAGAAATTTTTGCCGCACAAGACAACTTGGAGGTATTTGATCTTGAGGCTGGGCCTCTTGTTCGGTGTCATGTGTTCGACCTCGGAACTTCTGGCAGCTGCATATACGTGAACTTTCACCACATGGTCGCCGACGAATGGTGATTTTAAATTTGAATTCATTGTGTCTTGAAACTGACTGTCCTATCTTTCAAGGTCTGTTGACTTATTTTACGCCCAAGTTGAGGACCAAATGGCATCTGGCAACATCGTTCGTTTGCGCGAAGCGAACTTTGCCGCGTTTTCACTGTCGCAAGCGGACTATGAACGTGAAGCATTCGAAAGAAACTGGAAGCAGCTATATGAAGACTTGCGCGGCACCCCCCTTCTGGAATTGCCAAGACCACTTCTGTCTGATTTATCAGTGATGTCGATTTCGGAACAAGTATTTTCGTCATCGGATTGCAATGCTTTCCTGGAAACCGGCGCGACATCTTTTAACAGTTTGCTGAGTGCTCTTCTGATCGCGTTGGGTCGCTTTTCGGCGCAACCCTCTTTCGTTATCGCTACACCGATATCTCAACGAACAAGCAGTGAGAGTTTATCAGTAATGGGTCCTCTGATCAACACTGTTTTTGTTCGGCATGAAAATCGTGCGCTGTCATATCCCCAAACCTTGCAGGACGTGTCGAAAGCGATGTCGAAAATGCATCAGTTCCTTTCGAAGTATTTTGGAAAGGCTTCGCACGGACTACAACTGGGAGCTGGAAATGAAGGGAGTCACAATGATTTCAATTGTCAATGATGTTGCGGGGAGCTCAAACTTCATCAAAAAGCCGGTGGCAAACCATCATCAGAAATTTCCGTTACACATCCATTTGTCCCATAATCATGACGGACTTGACGTTCAGATTGAATTCAACCCGCTTCAAGTGGAGGAGTATCTCCTGCGCTCACTTATTAAAGAACTGAGGACGGTTCTGTACTCTGTTGTCAGTCCAACTTTAGCAACGTCTCCTCTGCCACCACCAATGAAACCTCATTGCTCAGAGACTCTCCTTGAGATGCTTGGTCAATCATTCATGAAACATGCAGAACGTCTGGCAATTGAAGATTTCACTGGAAGTCGGAAATGGAGCTATCGTGAACTTGACGAAGTTTCGACTCGAATGGCGGCTTTCCTCGTCCGAAATAACGTCTCCAAACTTTCCGTTGTTGGAGTAAGCTTCGATCGCTGCGCTGAATTGTTTATTTGCATTTTGGCAATCTGGAAAGTGGGCGGTGTTTACGTTCCATTCGACATGAGTCTCTCGAAAGAACGGCTCGCCCCTATCAAAATACAATGCAACCCTTGCCTTGTGATTGCCTTTAATCGACACGTTAGCTTAATCGAGTCTCTGGGCTGTGTGGCGATCGATTTTGGGATCGACTTTGGATCCACGATGCTGACGGACTTGCCGAAAGATGACATCACGTTTCCCACAATGAGCGAATCCGATCCTGCCTGGATAATATTCACGTCAGGAACTACTGGTGCACCGAAAGGCGTGATCTTGGAAATTTCTAGTCTGGTGGCCATTGCAAAATTTTTCAACTCTGAGCTCAAGACCAGCTGCCATAATGGAATTCTCCAAGTGGCAGCATTCACTTTTGATCTCAGCATTGCTGATATGTGTCTACTTTCTATGCCGGGGCTGCTCTTATCAGTGTTCAAAAGGACATGCTTTTCGCAGACTTTCAAAACATCTGCATTGCGACAAAGGTCACTGGCCTCATTACCACGCCTACAATTTCAAATATGCTTTCTCCTTCTTCTCATCTATCCCTCAAATACCTGGGTGTTGGAGGTGAAATGATTTCAATGGAGTTAGCAAATACATGGCGCAGTACACTTCGTTTCGTCAACGTTTACGGTAAATGCAGCTATATAACTTTTTCTATGAACGGATCCTTCTGAAATCTTGGCCCAAATTAGGACCCTCGGAAGCTGCAGTCGCCATTGCCATTCATCAAATCACACCAGAGGCAGAAGTTGTCTCCATCGGAACCCCCAAAGAGAAGACTTGGTGGTACCTGCTGGATAGTTCATTGAATCCTGTTCCTGCAGGAGCTGTAGGAGAAATTTATATCGCAGGCTTGCAAGTTGCTAGAGGGTACATCAATCATCCCGTACTGACATCGCAATCCTTCTTGGATGATCCCTTCGTCCTCGGAAGCAAAATGTATAAGTCTGGAGATACCGGAAGAGTTGACAGAAATGGGGACACGGTAATCTTGGGAAGGCGCGATGCCCAAGTGAAAATTCGAGGGCAGCCTGTTGAGCTCGGGGAAATCGAAGCTGTTTTGGCAAGGAATCCAGCCGTGCGGCAATGCGTTCTCACTCATTCAAACGATGTAATCAGTTTCAATGACTTCTTGACCGCTTCGCTTCTGTCACTGACTCACACAACACAGGTCCTCGTTTGTTTTTTGGACTTGAAAGATTCGGAACTTGAAAATAATGACAGGCATGATGTGCTGCAAATTCGGCCCGTAGTTGCATCACGCATAGACTTACTTCAGCAAGAGTGCGAGCGCTTCCTGCCGGCATACATGATCCCTCAAGTCTTCGTTCCTGTTTCCTACATTCCGCTCACAAACAACGGCAAAATTGACTTAAAAAGTCTCTTGGCTTTGGATTACAATGAATGGAAAAGAAAAGCCGCAGGATTCAGGAACCCTGCATCGGTTGCATCTGCCAAGAAGAAAGCGGCGGCGGCGCAGGTTTCGACTCCAGCAAAGAAAGCGGTACCAGCAAAGAAAGCGGTACCAGCTCCTTTGGAACGAGAACCATCTCAAGTCGATATTTGCAGTGTTGCTGACGGAACTGCAGCGAGTGAGTCATAATTTGTGGGATGACTCGGTTTCGATTGCTGTAAGAATTGCTTTACAAATAAAATAATTCTTTTCCGTCGTTTTGGATCGCTCTTGAGAAATGGTAACTGCGTGTATTACATTCATTTCCTGCGACTTGACGCGCATCTTTTTACAGAACCAGTTCGTTCAGACAACATCCATCCGATGCCACGTGCAAGTCGGAACCCTTTCAAAGTCTCAAAACCCATCACACCTTATCGCAAGCCTACAACCAACCAAGAACATGACCGTCTTTATTCTCTTGATCCATTCCATCGATGTCTCCGTCTTTCTATTCTTGATTGTCGAAAGTTCAATGGCGCCAGCATCTGATTTCCTGCATTTCGCAGTCACAATCACTTTTCCCACGCACGCAAACGAACCATCCGTGACGCTCGATTTGTGCTATCAATTCCAAACGCGCTCTTTAACGTCGATCGGGCACTCGGACAAGCAGATTCGACCCGCAGTAGTTCATACAAGCGAAACCACAATCTTCAAACAACCTGCCGAAATCGAAAACCCCGTATTCCACCACCTCTTCCTATCCAAACAACACAATCTCCGGCGCGTTAAAACACCAAAAAAGAAGCCGCCAACTCATCCGAAACCAACAGCATTTCCACATACGCCGCAACCGCCGCCAGCTTTAAAATTCATTAGCCACCCGACGCCGACTGAGACACTCCGAGTGTCATTTTTTCATGGGAATCCGCAAGCACGCGTTCAATTGTCTTCAAGGCACTATTTGAATGAAATCAACTTGGCCAGGGAGGTACGCGTCATATTGAACGTCGACTGCTTAGTGTTGTAAGCCGGTCCCTTCGAGACACGCTCCGAAATTGTAAAAAGATTTGAAGCCGTTTGATAAATAAGCAGATGCGAAATTGCAACAGTGATAACTCAGATATTGCTTCATTTCTCCATATAAAAAAGAATAAAAACAGACAGACATGAAGGTGCAAAATGAAAAAATGTTCATGAATGTTCAACTCTCACAGCAACGCAAAAACTCTTTTTTTAAACAACCGCCGCTTCGTTTGCAATCTCCTGTTCAAGAATTCCGGCACTGGCAGTTCCTACAGCTGCGTCAGGAGCGCGTTTCGAAGAGACCGCACCGACTTTATCTGCCAACAACACCAACAACATGAGTACATGCCCCATTCAGGTCACAAACACAATCTACATACCAGCAATAACACTGGCATAAATGCGTTCTTTATCTTCAGACCGGTAGTAAGTCATGCGCCCCTGCACCTGCACAAGCGTACCCTTCTCAATGACCCTTTTCGCATACATGGGTTTATCCGCGCTTCCAAAGTGTTTGACAGTGTGCCAGTCGACACTTTTAGACCACTCAGCATCACCAGACTTTTTGGAGTAATGGTCAGTGGCGAGAGTGAAGGACCAGACGCCGCGAGTTGGGGAGCCTTGGAGTTGGTCTAGGAAGGGACGGAATTCGGGGTTGCGTCCGACGTGGCCCAGGAGGATTGTTTTGTTGACGGATGAAGCAAACCTCTGGGGGATTTATATAGGAAGTGGAGGCGGGTCAGTGGGTGAGAGATTCTTCCAAGAAAGGTGTGTTACTCTGGACGAAAGTCCGAATGCAAATGGGATGGAGTGGGATGTGGTGGCTGCGATGGAAAACATTTTGTGCAATTTTCAAGCTGGTTGGTGGATACTGAAGATTGGTTGGTGCTCGCCATTAAGTATCAGCGTGTTTGTTGCTTGTCGCGTCCTTGAAGGGTGAAAATTTTTGTTGACCGCCAACAATGGTTCAAGGCCTCGAACAATGGTTCAATCACTTTTTATTACTCAACTGCAAGCATCGCGTCCGTTTAAAATACATCATATCAACTTGTATATACAGCCCCCCCAATCCAGATACTGAATGGACATCTTCTGTGTTTGGCTTGTGAGGACACTCAAGTCTGGGCGGCAGCCTTTCGCTTTTCCCACAGCTTCAAGACGCGGTTTGATGACTACCGCACTGCTGAATCCCTGTTTGCGTAAAGTAAGTGTAAATTAGTTGCTGGAAGTGTATATACCTTTAGAGAAACTTTTCCAGCGGGGGCAGCCGTGCTCTTTTTGCGTTCCGCCATGGCCCTCTCGTAATTTTCTCTGAGTTGCTCGGCCGATTTCAAGAATGGCTGTTTTTTCAATCATACAGTCAGCAAAACTGACAAGTCGTTCAACAAACAAAAAAAAAAAAAAAAAAAAAAAATAGAAACCTCTTTTTCAAAATCGCCCAACGTCTTCCATTGGGCAGCCCCCTCCTGAACTCCTTTCGCACCCATCTTGTATGCGTTCTCACTCTTGAGAAACAAGACATGGGCGTTGTCGGGTCGTTTTGGCAACTGCGGGTCCAAGATGCGTTCAACGTTACGCTCCGCACGCGCAATGGAACGCTCCATTTGCAAACGTGTTTGATCAAGAAGAAAGTCGTTGAGGTTGCTTTCTTTCTGGTGCGTGGACAGCTGTTCATTGTATGCTTGCTTGAGTTGCTGGGCTTCAGACACGTATTTCTGAAACAGCCAAGATTCAGGGTGTAAGTAAAAGAGATAGCAGATACCTAATCAAAAAAAAACACTTGGAAAAACCTCGCGTTCAGAAAGGGTGGCTACTTTCCAGAGTTCCGCGAGTTCCTTCATGATGGCTTTCGGCCGTTCGCCTTTTGGGAGCTCCGCAATATGTCCCAAATCTGCGACATGAGATCTGCGGTCCTTGCAAAAGAGAATATAGGCTGACGGAGGCTGCTTCGGTGCCTCGCGGGTCGGTTGCGGGAGGTTGGACAGTTGGGACTTTAACAGCAGAATCTTTCCTGTTTGCAAAATTCAATGCCTTGTTGTTCTGTAAACAGTGACTTACTTTGTTCCTTCATGAAGTCGGCACTGGGCGCTTTTATCGCCTCTGCAATCACAGTTTGGTTGCTGCCGAAGCGGGCTTGAAGAGACCCAAATAACTGGAGCGGGTTCAGCTGCATCAGCCGCACAAGGCTCGGGAGACGATGTAAGCTTGAAAGCGACATGAAAACTCTTGTTTTTGCAAAACGGTGCATGTGTGGGAGGCCGTGTTTAAAACAAGCGATGAAAAGCATGGGAAGCCATGTTTATTATATGCTGCAAATCTCAGGGTGCATGCATGTCCTTGATGAGGGCGATATGGGATGAGCAGCCCTGGCTCGACAGTATCACGGGTTGTTGTTGGTGCAGTTCGGGGCTTTTTAGCAGGGGGTATAAATAGCGGCCTTCCTTCTTTCGTTAAAACTTATCGAAGAAGGGAACATCAAAAGCACTTGTAAGGATGCTACGGCTCGTCAGCTCCTCTCGGGGACTGAATAGCAAAGCAATGACCTTATCTTGTCGTCATATGGATCCCAACACCGACTCATTAGAACCTCGCTTCGGGTGCTGCTGCTTATGCTCCGCTGGTCTGTCCTATGGCGACCATGGGCTGTGATTGTCGGGAGCAATTGCGAGGCTCACACTTCTCCCTCTCTTCCACCCCTCCTTCCATCCCCATGTTGATGATGGTATGAATACATAATGTGAGAGAAGACGATGATAGAGAAGAGAACAGAAACAGCAGACAAATAGGCGCCTTGCTCTGAAGCCCACATGAGACGCCCACGCGCAAACCCCGCCTCCCTGTTCAGAGCACGCATAATGCACTCAGACAGCCTTACGTAACCCGCAACCCGTTGTTTTTAAATTTTGTCTGTTAAAACCAAAAACGAGTCAATCCAGAGACAACGAACGGATGAGTCCGACTCCCGTGCTAGCGAATGACGGAGCGGAGAGAGGAGACAGGCCCACCGCCATCACTCTGACTGCCGGTCCAAGTGCCCCGACGGGCGCTCCAGGGCGGGGCAACGTCTCAACGGGCTTTGTGGGCAAGCTGTATGGGTACGTACACACGCTTACCATCCCCTCGTGTTCCCGCCCTGTCGCTCTCTGTTCGTGGAAGCTTCTCTCGCTTTGTTGCTCGACTTGTCCGTTGAAGCTCGCTTGGCCCTTGACCCCACCCATCACCCCTCCACCCTTACTAACAAGGGCCCTGTTCTGTACAACACAAAACCAGCATTCTAGCAAATCCAGCCCAGTTTGCGTCTGCAGTGTGCTGGTCGCACGACGGTGCTTCTTTCGAGATTGTTGATCTGGCACTGTTCTCGTCGCTTGTTCTGCCGCTGCTGTCTGCGCATCGCAACTATGCTTCATTCGTACGCCAGCTCAACTAAGTACCAGTTCAAAAAGATCAAAAAGGATTCAGTGGGTTTCGAAACGGTGGCGTGTTTTTTATTTTTTTATTTGGGGTTCCGTGTTTTGTCCAACACTGGGTCTGTCTTGGCACTAAATTTACCATCTCTTACTACAGCCAAGCGCCGAGTTCAAACACCCGCACTTTAGGCGTGATGCCAAAGACTCTCTGCACAGAGTCACGCGCGTCAAAGCAAAATCAACAATCTCGCTCGACAAACGCTCCAAGTCGTCCAAATCATCAACCCATGCAAACCCCCGCGGAATCAGACGACGACTGAAATGGACGCTGGAACCGACTCTCGTCAAAGTGTCGCCAGAATTCAATCCTTCAGCATTTGGCCCATTCCAGCATCCCCACATCGCGGCATCTCCATCTGACCACCCATCACATCAAAGCAACGGTTACCATCTCCCTCAAGTTCCATCCAGCAGAGCACCCGCAAATTCCACATGAACCATCACGAAAGACAATACCAAACGCCCTACTTCACACGCCTCAACTTCAGCTACTCCTGTGGATCACTCGTCGTATCAGCAAGCTGACAGCCCGCATAGAATGCCGCCTCAGTTTCACGCCCATCCACACTCGACTCATACAACACACCCCACCCCTATTCAATACAGCCCATCCATTCGGAAAATGTGCCGGTGGAGTTTGCAAACAACCTTTCTCGTCGGTTGGATGAAATGGCGCATGCCCATGCATCGACAACAAAGCAAGTCCATTGCCTCATGGAGACGATGCAATCTTTCCGTGCTCAAATAGGAGAACTGAAGGAAATGATGCGTGAAAAGGATGAAACGATGCAGAGGAAGCTTTCAAACGTCATTGCCATGTGCGAGACACAAAATGCGAACCGAGATTCATCTGTACAGTTTACCTTCTGGAAGAGTGCATACAAGTAGCAGTAATGAATCCACGCGGATCTTCAGTAGGTTCAATTGACGACCAGTCCAGCAGCAACTCGAAAAGAGCCGGACTGAATGCACTGCTGGGGACTTTGTCACCAGACTATTCGGTGGGTAGATTTGCTGAAACCGGCGAAATTGAAGGGGCATCCACCCTTATTGACTACAGCACGCGGATCGTGAGCGGCGTGACTGATCTCAACCATCAGCAACCCCATCAGCAAACCCAGTTTCTTGTAGACCAGATCCAGCAGCAACCCGAACAAGTACCACATGCGCTCGAAAGGGATGAAAATATTATGCAAGTGGACGCCTCAACGACATCTATTCATGACGGAATCACTCGAGCTCTCACGTATTTCGAAACCCGTACAAGAACTTCGGGTGGAGAATCAGCTCCCATGCATGAAAGTGCCAATACCGCTGTAGTTCCAACTGCGTCAGAAGTTCCAAGCGGCTCTGAGGATACCTCGCCGTCTGCTCAGAACCCAGAAGTCCGCTTTAGCACATATAGAAGAAACGAGCCGTTGATGCGTTGAGTACACAATTTCCATGTTGCCATTTGTTTAGGTTGACTGACTTGCAATGCAGACCTGTACGCAGAGCCCTCATTGTCGACGACGACGCAATCTACCGCAAGATTGTCGCTGCATACCTCACCCGCCTCAACTTTGTCTGCGACACTGCCACAACCGGCCGCGAAGCTGTGCGAAAAGCCATCAGCAGCAGCAACAACTCGGTCGAAAGCCCGCTCCCCCACAATGACGATGAAGCCGACGAAATCCGCGAATCTCTCGAAAGCCCGGAAATGTATCGAGGTGGATCACCTGCGCTTACAAGCGCCGAAAGTCCACCGCCCTTTTACGATGTGATCGGGGCACCCCCACTCGCTCACCCCGAGTGCCATGAGTGAATCTGGAGATGATGACCCATGAAACGCTTCCAACAATCTCTGGGCAGCGCACAGGGTGTGACACCATATGATTTGATTGTCATGGATATCATGCTGCCGACTCTGAACGGATTGCAAGCGACACGCCAGATTCGCGAATATTACCGCACAGTTCCAATCATTGCACTGACATGTGTGACCATTGCGGAACCGGACAGACAAACGTACCGAGACGTTGGAATGACGGATATTCTGACCAAGCCATTGTCGTTTGGTGCGCTTGTGGATATGGTGGACACCTACTTTGTGTGATTGTGTAGGAGGGTTTGTTTTTGTATCTTTTTTTGCCGGCTTGTTGGTAATCTTTTTTGGGGGCGCGATTTACTGAAACCTGCTTTCTTTGTTGCTTCCTTTGGGACTTTTTTTGTTTGTTTGTTTGTGCTACATGCGTTAATGCTGATCTTGCCGCTAGGGATTTGGGAGCAACAACTGCTCTCCATCCTGGGGAAAATTATTTTTGTACATTGTTTTAGAGGCAGCCCCTGAACCAAAAGAGAAAAAATACGGGCTGTTCCTCCGCCTTTTTTTTTTAGTCTTCATCCCCCCCATTCCGTAGCATCTTCTGTCTCGTTGAAGTATGGAATAAAGTATACTATACTCTCTGTGAAAAAAAAAAAAATACTGTCCCTTTCGAAAAACTCATAGATGAAGCTCTATTTAAACAAATACTATTCTGTTCCACTTCTCAACACGAAACAACCACCCAAAAAACCGCCACTTCATGGATTCGCTGGATTCCGAATCCCAAGACCCATCCCATTCACCGCAGCTCCACCTCCAACAGCGCGTACACCATTCCCTGAATTCACAGACCCATTCACAACCACACCAGAATTCGACCCATTCACAGTTCTACCATTCACAGCCGGAGCACCCGTCTTCCCCACAAAACTTCCAGCCGCAAGTCTCGGAATTGAAGCCGCCACACCACCACCACCACGACCCGGTCCATTCACAGCAGCTCCCGTCACAACAATTCTCTCACTCCGCACAAAATGTTCCATAACCCCATCAACAGAACGTAACAAAGAAACCAAGTTTTGCGTCAACCCCGTGACATGGGCGAGTTGCGGGTGGGCGGTGGATGTGGTTGGGGTGGTGGATGAATCGGGTGCGGTGTGGGATGATGTTGATGTGGTGGGTTGCTGTTGCTGTTGTTGATTGAGGGGTGACATGAGTCTGTTGATTTCGAGGGAGAGACGGACGGATTGCCTGAAAATGAGCCCTCGGTAAATACGGCAGAACTTTACATGAATGGAGACACAAACCGCAAATTCCTAGCCATATATATCACGGTCGCTTCATAGGATTCTCGACCGTCTCTAGCACTCGTCAGGGACACTGGTGTAGGTTGCCCTTTGGGACTTTCAGCACCACGCTGAACATCATTTGACAAATCACGGCTCGTGCCAAGCCTCCTGACAGATTTCGAATCAGGATCAGCATTGTTCGCAACTGGTGCCGGATGCGCCATTGAAGCAGCCACAGATTTAGGAGTTTGCTCGGATGCAGCTGCAGTTGTTGTTTGAGGACGATTCGATTCCTGCTTTTGAGCATTCTCTAGACGACTTTCCGTGTCAGAAACGCGAGGAGTTGTCTGAGAAGCGCGAGGAGACAAATTCGATTTCTCAAGAAGTGTTTGAATCATGCGAGTATTTGCGCCCAATGCACTAGGAAGACTCGAGTACGCAGTCGCAGTGGTCGCAGAGGACGCTGTTGGAGACAGCGGCGATGATGTTGAATGGTGACTCTGGTGCAGACAAGGCTCAGCTGTCTTCGGACGCATGCGTGGACTGTTCCAAGTATTAATGCTGCCAGAGACATTTCCTGCTGCACTCCCTGCCACGCTGCCTGCACGGCTGGATGAAATGTTCATGTACCCAAGTTTAGGCGAGGATGGGTCCGCAAGGGGATAGTTTGGCGTGAGTGAGAGTCTGGATGGGTTGAATGTTGAAGATGTGGATGGAGTGGGTGACCTCATTGAATTTCGGTTGTATATGGATGGACCGTGAGAAGGATATCTTTGGCGATGAAGTTGCGACGCGGAATGGATGGCATCTGATCGAACACTTCCACTCTTTGGAAAAAAAATAATTAGGATCACAGGCAATTTAAAGCGAGATTGGAGCAAGTTTTTACATCGTCAATGTCCTCGATGTCTGAACTAGATCCAAACTCGACTCTCTTCCTTGCGAGTGAGGAGGTCGAAGAGTCTCTGAGCCTGTCAAAGAATGGATCGTTGTAGTTTTGGTGCAGTGACGGTGAGTTGAGACGCGCGCGCGAATGGGTCGAGGAAGCAGTTTGGGTCGACTGCAGTGAAGACAGAGAGTTATAAGGATTGGGGGACTGGCCGCTGAGGGCCGACGGGTACGGTGCGTTGTACGGGTTATAATGGGTAGAAGGCTGGTTATAGGTGCTGTATTGGTATGTGCTGTATGGGTTGTGTTGCGCTGAGGCTGGCTGGCTGGAAGCAGGAAAGTATGTTGAGGGTGGTTGATTTGGATGCACGGAATACGCAAGGCTTGAGGTTGGTCGCTCTCTGTCGCGGTCACGTTCCGCCCATCGTTTGCGGTCCATTTCCCTCTCGCGATCCACACCCACACCCCTGGATGAGTACCCATACCCAGTTGCGCTGGTTGGCCGCATAAACTTAGTTCACGTTATATTTATTGATATTTACGGTGAAGACTGTTCAAACATCGACTCCAACTCGGAAGAAAGCGATTTGTACTCGGTACTTGCGGACAGCGAAAGGGTCGTAAACGTGAGGCATCATTGGCTGTGAACGCATGGGATATTACAGGGACTCATACTGAAGCATCCTCGGTTACCCTCTCTCCTTGATGCACAACAGGGCTCAGTGTCTCTGGATCTGGACTCCATCAAGTCTCGCAAATCAATGACTTCGATCCAAACATCGCTTGCTTCCCTCGCAGACAAGGAGGGAGCGAATCATTCTCATCTCTCGGCGATAAAAGCGCGTTTCGAACGTGTTTCGACAGCATCAAGTTCAAACAACACCAACTCAACTCCTTCTGCATCGAACAACTCAACTTTGAATTCTCGCAAGTTTTCCCGCGCGGACAAGATTTCGATGCAGTCGCTGTCGCACAAGCTGCAACCATCTCCAAAGAGGCAAAGCGCAAGCACACCGGATGTCAAGAATTCACCTCAAAACCAGCACCGATCACCACCTCAAAACCAGCGCCATCTCAGAACCTCAATCAAACCATGACCGCAGCGAAGAATACCTTTTCAACTTCATGTCCAACACATCCGTGTCATCCACCGAACCAACGAGAATCCCCTTGAACGACACATTCACGAGCACCGATTCAGTCAACATTGCAGATCCTATCGTGCAGTCGGCCATCAGACGAAACACGCTCATGGACGCTCCTGAAGAACGGCGCAACCAGGCAGCAACAGATCGAAGCACCGGGTCCTTGTACGACTACGATTATGGACATGAAGATGAGAGTCCTCAAACTGGAGGTTTTGCGGGCGAGTCTGAGGAGAGGCTGAGTGAATCTCACAATAATATTGCTCTCTCGTCGGCGTCTTTGAATGCGATTGCGCGGAATGAATTCATGCCAAACGCAGGTTTCAAAAGAGCGTCTATGGGAGGTGTTTAGTGAATATATATTCTTCAGTTTCCTTTTTGCTAATCGCAAGTGTGCTTCTGTTCTCTTCACGTGCTTCTTTCGTCAAAATCCAACCGCATCAACAATCAAACCGCCCAACGGCAGCTTCACAAGATATCATCCCCCAACACCAATCACGCAACAACAATGTACATCTCGCTTCGAAACTGGGCCAGATGTCGACTCCCAGTTCGAGGAATAAAGTTTCCTTTTCTCAAGGTTTGCTTTTGATGGTCTCGCCTTGCAAAATTTTCCGTAATCCTGTTCTGTCAGAGGTAGGAATGGATTATCAAGAAATGACTCGATGTCTCTGGCGGTTTTGGCAAAAGAAAATCGTCGACTTGTCGTGAGTAATAAGGACTTGGCCGCTGCAAATCGACGACTGCGAGATCAGGTTTTTTGCAAACATTTTAACCTTGATTCTGCTGCCGTGTAGCTTTAACGAACAACTTGCGTTTCTGTTCGTAAAGTCAAGACGGATGACGGAAGCGATGCGTGAACGTGACGCTCGCGAGTTGGAGCTGCACAATCAAATCAAACAGGTTCGTGTCCACCTGGATCTCACTGAAAATATCTCTTTAAAACTCGCGTTAATGTAATTCTCGATTTGCAGCAAAAGGAACGAATCGACAGGCTTAAAAAGGATTTAAGCAGCGTCAAGCCATCGAACCTTGTGATTGAACGAGCGCAGGTGACTCCATTACTCCACTTTAGAAACACGCACCATGGAGTTGAGCTGGAATTGAAAGGAAAGCATGCCATGCAAACTGGTTCTCTCGCTTTCTTTTATCTTCTTCTTTCCTTTGATTCGCAATTAATCTTCATGGATCAGCTTCCACGCAAACAGCGCCTACACGCGTATTAATAGGGCAGGAATTTGATCCACCTTCAAAATTGGGCGAAGGAACCAAGGTTGAGTCGCATGTTTTTTTGTTAACGTTTTGAACTGAAAGCATTGTTTCGTTTTACGCAGGTTTCAGAGGTGACTCCTGAGCTAATGGATGTGATTCTTGTTCTCCTTCGAACGCACTTCATGATGCTCCAAATCACAGAAGGGAACAATGACCCTTTACTCAAAACCAGCAAAGTTTTGGATGGAATCTTCCAAGCTCTGCAGAGGTTTTTGTCCATGCAAAAAGCTACGGTGATGCGAAACCTGATAAAAATTTCCACAGATTTCAACAACGGTGATGAAAGGCATGCTTAAACTCTCCGCCCAAAATACGCCCTCGGATCAATTGGCCGTGCTCATCAGCCTTCTTACAATGTACATGTTTGAATTCACGCAGAGCTTGGATATTTCTTGCGCCGTAGTGAGGACCTCTTCTCTCATTTTCAACTTGATGGACGTTAACTTGTGCAACCCAGCTTGCCGCAATTGCCCAAAGCGCACATGAAATATGCGTGGCACAGTCCACTCTCGCAAACATGCCGTTTCGCGCACAAATTTGTTGCAGCTAATCTCATTGGCCAGATTCAAAACATGGATTTGAAGATATTCTGTCTCAATTAACCGCTACATTCTCCCAAAGCGATGAAGTGCATTTCTCTTTAATTATTTTCAAGTTCCCGACTTCAACCCCGCATGTTTTTTTTCAAGGCAAAACGGCTGTTTGCATCTCTCAACGCACTGGACTTCCTTTGCCCAACATTCATGTCTGAAGCTGCGAGACCCAACGTCAAATTTCTTTCAAGTTCGTTGCTGCTGACCATGTGGGTGATGGAGGTGAACAAAACTGCAGATTGATAAATAAATATCAAGAGCATAACTGTCTTCCCAAATATAGACTGGCGGGACCTATTTATGCAGCAATGTCTCGAAAGCGAATTCTTGACGGACGCAATCACAACAAGCTTTTCGACGCCACTTTCGCACGATAGCCTGGGAACGTACGAAAACTTGTCCACTCTTTTACAGCAGCTGTCTCTGTATCCGTGAGTCAAATTTAGTTTTCAGTAACGGCTGTTCTTTCTGATAACTTGCATTGAAATCCATCCCAACAGGAGCATACAAATGGCATTGCGAAACAGCACAGTTTTATACGCTCGCTTGAAGGAGTTGAACAGTTCGGAGGATCCGAACTGCGAGTTTCTGCGGTCAAACATTCGATCAGTGTTGCACAACTTGTCGGAAGTGTGAGCACGATTAAAACTTTTCTAAAACAAAGCGATATATCGAGGCATTCAGGATATTGAACAACGATTCTATTCCCCAACAAGTAAAATTTTTCTGCCTGTGGAATTTCTGACCTCCATCAATCCCCCTGAGCTAAACAGCGCCAGTAGCTTCATCTCATGGCGGTCTTCAAAATCAATTCTGACAGTTGTGTTTCAAATTCCAGATGTTGATATTAGCCCAACACCTGACGCGAAGGAATCAGACGACTTTATTAGTTTATTACCATATGGCGCGAGCTAAATGAGAGACATTCACTCTCTCTATTTTACAATGCCCACCATGCTTTACAAAAAGAGTCAACCCCCTTGTTTCGACATGCACGCCTTCAACAACTCCTTGACAACTTTATCCTTTGCCACCATCACAGCCTCATGAGGAACAACAACCCTCCGCCCAGTCCCACTCGAAGAAAACCAAATCACTCGCAAAACATCCCCAAACCCCCGCTGAAGCCGCCTTCACAAGCGCCGGCGCAACAGAAAACTGTGCAGATTTCACAGCAACCAACCGCGCCACAACTTGTACGCGATTCTTTGCAGCTGCCAGAGCCAATGCGCGTGATAATGTTTGCGGATGAAACTCTGCTTCAGCGCGTTCGAGAAGCAATGCAACCGTGTCAGTGTGGCCCGCGTCACTTGCAGTCAGTAAGATAGAAGCCGAGACCGGGACGCGAACTTGTTCGAGAAGAAACCGTGCAGTCTGCGTGTGTCCCAACAAGGCCGCCTGTTCGCACGTCCGAACAGCGACACGCACATCCGCTTGAGCATTTCGAGCAGACAGCAACTGCGCAACAAGTGTGTGCCCATGGCAGCATGCTTCATACAAGGCCAAGTTGTTCTTTGGATTCACACTTGGAATAGACAGCAACAGTTGCACAATGTCCAAATGTCCATGCTTTGACGCTTGAATTAACGCCGCGTTTTCCTGCGCAGTCGGATCAACTGGTTCTCCATTCGAACCTTTCCAGGCCAGCAACAGCTTCACAACTGAAGTGAGCCCTTTCCTCGCAGCCTGGATTAACGCGTTATGATTCGAAATACGCGAGCAAATATGCAAACACTGCCGCCAGAGGTTCTTGCGCCGTTGATGCATCCGAACCAGGCTGTCCTTGTGCCGAGGGCGTCTCGAGAGTTGTATGGAAGAGCGAGCTGGATACCCCGAGACTATCGGTTTGCGCTTGCGAATTTGAAGAGTTATAGGGAGAGTGTGAGGAGGGAGCATCGACAGACGGAGTTGGTGGACCTCATTCGTGCGAAGCGGAGTCTGAATTTTCATGCTTTGACAGTTGCGTATTGGGCGGCGTTTATATCCATGTATGGTGAGTTTTTTTGGTGGTCTGTGGGTTGTAAAGAGAATGACGCGTTGCAGGACTAGAGCTCAAAACGATCGAACACTTTGAAATCTCATTCGCACCGACTCAGTATGACGCATTGTTTCATCGAAGAGGCGGGCGAAGAATGCTTCCCGCGGTGGAGTTGGCGAAACGGATGGTGCACGCGTTGTTAAATACGGGGAGGTGGATCCTGGTGATAAAGGAAATCAGTGCATTTTGTCGAGCTGTGCGAATGGTCATGCGCGTATTGTCGAAGCGCTGTTAGAGTATCCATCAGTTGATCTTCACGATTATCGAGACATTGGATCGGACCAATCGGAATTCCAGCTTTGGCCCTTCCAGAAAAGAAAATTCAAAAGATATCCAAATCCCCATTGTCCCCACTTGTTTGAAAATCCAGCAACTCGCTCTGAGACCCTCCTTCCTGTGTCTGGTACGCGCCGTAGGACCCCACCTCATCGAGACAAAGCTTCAACTCATCAACTAACGCCTTCACAACAGACAGCCAGCCGGTCAAACGAAAGATGTCTCCGCCGTCAAAGTCAAGGAAAGACAAGGACGACACAAACAACCCGGACTTTCAGCTGAATGGTATCGGGAACTATCTATTTCAAAAGACGGTTGGCGAGGGAAACTTTGCGAAAGTGAAGCTGGCGAAACATAAACTGACTGGCGTCGAGGTGAACTACCAACAAAAATACACACACCCCCTCTCTCACTAAGCCCCACACACTCACCCATCCCATCAAAAAAAAAAGGTGGCCGTAAAAGTAATCGACAAAACAACACTGGACGAAAAAAAGCTCGGAAAACTATACCGCGAAGTGCGGATCATGAAACTTTTAAACCATCCACACATTGTGAAACTGTACGAAGTCATTGAAACAAAACATACGGTTTTCTTGGTGATGGAGTACGCGAGTGGTGGGGAGTTGTATGACTATTTGGTTGTGCACGGGAAGATGAAGGAGAAGGAGGCGCGGGCAAAGTTTAGGCAGATTTTGAGTGCTGTTAGTTACTGTCACAAGAAGAGAGTGATTCATCGCGATTTGAAGGTAGGCATGGTTTGTTTTTTGGCATTTTCTTTGAACTTAATTATTATTCACACAGGCCGAAAACTTGTTGCTAGACGCTAATTTAGACATCAAAATCGCAGACTTTGGGTTCAGCAACCATTTCGACCCAGATGGAAAGCTAGACACTTTCTGTGGCTCGCCGCCGTGAGATATCCCCCCTCCTTCACCTCGTCAAACACCACCCACCCACAGAACTAATGCTTCGATACATGTCCAGTTACGCAGCACCTGAGCTATTCCAAGGAAAGCGATACACGGGGCCAGAAGTAGATGTGTGGAGTCTGGGTGTCATTTTGTATGTTTTAACAACGGGATGTCTTCCATTTGATGGAAAAAATTTACAAGAAATGCGAGAGTCCGTGTGTCGAGGGAAATACAGGATCCCATTCTATCTCTCGGATGGTATATACCCCCCTGACCCAACCCATAAGGACACTAAAACTAAGCCTTCCTCCAAAAAAAAACAAAAAAGTATGCGAAAAACTGCTCCGAAAGTTCCTCATCCGCGACCCATTCAAACGCGCCAACCTCGACTTTCTAAACGACGACCCCTGGATCAACGACGGATACGCTGAATCGCCCATCGCACGCGACATTTCAACCACAGTCCAAGAAGACGAAGTCATTATCAAACTGCTCGAAACAAAATACAACATTTCGGCTGAATCCGTGCAAAAGTGTCTACGCGAGAATATTTACGATGATGTGGCAGCAATGTACTACCTGCTTTATTACGATAAGGAGGCAAAGAGCCGGCGTCCTTCTGAAGTGCCGCAATCAGGGGTTCCATCCATCCAGATCCCGGCTTCTTCAGACAGCCCGCCGCTCGCGTCGCCCGTGGATGGTCCTAAATCAGCAACCGCAGCCATTCCCTCACAACAACAACCCTCCTCCACTTCCTCACCGCCCAGCACAACAACAAAGCCAGAACTCGGCGCATCTCTGCGCCCACAAGCAACGGGCGCAAAGGACAAGAAACGGCGGTTCACTGTTGGCAACGAAAACGAGGCGCAAAAGCTCGCGGACGAGTACGCCGAGGGAACAACTACACACCCAAAAGTCGCCATTGGTGGAGTCATTGTTGAGTCTGGCGATGTAGCGCATCAATTGGGAAACCAAACTGTGCAAATGGACACATCCCGTCTCAACAACGCCATCTCTTCAACAGCTGTTCCCACAATCGATATCCAGCAAGACGAGTTCGAAACCCCTGCCATTGGATCAAGGCTACACGCCGTAAGCGCGTCACCAGGGACCATGCGCGTCGGCTTAACCAACGTAGGAGCATCTGCAGCCACCAACAAATCCCCCGTCGATGGCAGCGATGACCAAGTGGGCGGCCGGAAACGGGGAACAACCATTGTCGGACTCTTGCGGAGCTCGATCCGACGCACATCCGATGTCGGCGCCATGTCCCCCATGATCCAGAACCTCGGAAAGAACGCTCCAGGTGCCTCCGAAGGCCCACGTGAAACAATGGCGACCGTTGCCATCGATGAAAGCACAAACGCCATCGACACAATGATGTCGCAACTCAAAACAGACGATAACAAGCCACGTTCGTTGCGGTTTACATTCAACTCAAGCACCACCAGTTCGAAGCCGCCCGAAGACATTGTAAAAGGCGTTTCAGCGGCACTCGATAAACATGGAGTAACGTACCGGATGGTGACGCCGTTTCTGCTCGAATGTTTTTGGGCAAATCCGACGCCGGGGAAAGACGGAGTCAAGTTTGAGATTGAAGTTTGCAAGCTGCCGCGTTTAAAGAATCTGCATGGACTGCGTTTCAAGCGACTTGCGGGCGCGTCTGCAGATTACAAGGACATTTGTGAAAAAGTGTTTGGGTCTGCGGGGTTATAATCTTTATATTTCACTTATTTATTTATTTTATGGTCTGTTATTGCTACCTACCCGATTGTTCCGATGTTTTCTTTTCCCATTTCGTTCATTTGCAATATTTACATTCAGCACTTGTTGCGGGTGATGGTTCCTGATGTTCAATATTTAAAATCGTAAAAACAAAAAATACATCATGCCACCCCCACCAGTCGCTCCAAAACGGAAAGATGTCAAGGATATCGCGGTAGTCGAGGCAAAGTTTGCATACACGGCCCAGAACAGCGACGAGCTCTCGTTCGAGGAGGGCGACATTCTGTAGTACGTGTTGTCTCTTGATGGATCCATGCCTTGGAATGAGGCCTTCTCACACCTGCCAATCCACAGCGTGATCCAAAAAGACGATGGTGGATGGTGGAAGTGTCGCAGCGGCGAGAAAGAGGGACTTGTGCCTGCGAATTACGGTGAATTGTGTTTTAAGGTGGTGTGTTTCTGTTTGAATTCTAACGATGCGATGCGTTTTGCAGTCGGCGAGTCGACCCAGGAACTCGAGAATCCACTTCATGGTACCCTTTGATTTCATCGAATACGAATTCCTTCGAACCTATTTGGCGCAATGCTGTTTACCCGTATCGACGACTATTCACCATCATTCCCACCCTTTCACCATGACCGCATTCAGAGGCAGCAAAACGAGGAAACACACCGTTCGTTGCAGAACTTTTGTCTGCAGGTATCTCCGTCAACGGCCTCGACAAGGCCGGAAACAGTCCTTTACACTGGGCCGCTCGGTCAGGGAAGGTGGACTGCGTCGGCCTTCTCTTGGCCAAGGGTCCCGCTGTGAATGCACGCGTAAGTTTTGTCTGCGTTCCTGGTTTAAAGGTTTCAACTGATGGACCAACGTTTTATTGCAGAACAAGCTTGGAGACACGCCGTTGCACAATGCTGCCTGGGGTTATTTCTTTCCTTATCCCACTAAAGTAGCAACAACAACGAAGCCTCGGTTTTTTTAAACGCTTTCCGTTCTCTTAACAGGCGGCCATCTCGCGGTAGTTTCGCTGCTACTCCAACACCCAGACATTAAAGCAGACATCAAAAACAACGACGGATCGACACCACGGGATCTCGCAAAGACGGACGATGTGGGTGCAATGCTGATCCAGTTCCAGTCCAGCGCGTATACTGGCGCTGAGGGAGACGACGGGGATGAGTCGGATTGATGCGAATAAACAAAGCAGTTGGTCATTATCCGTGGGAAGCAGTTTGAATCTCGTGGTATTCCATGTTTCTTCATCCAATCGATCCCATGAAAGCAAGCCAGTTACGTTGAGATTAACCAATCCCCCCCATGCACCCACCCACACACAATTCTCCGTGAGAATCCTCTAATAAAAAAAGATAAAAAATGGACAACAAGACAGTCGGCATCCTTGGCGGCGGACAGCTGGGCAGGTGAACACCCTCCTTCATCTGCTCAGACCCGTACCAACCAACACCCATCCTTACACACACCCTCTCTCTCCACAAAGAATGCTCGTCGAAGCCGCGAACCGACTCAACATCAAAACAAGCGTTCTCGACACTGAAGGCAACCCAGCGTCGCAAGTCTCGGGCCACCATTCACTCGACTCGCACGTGATTGGCTCGTTCCAGGACCCATCGCTGATTGAACAGCTCGCACGAAAGTGCGATATTCTCACTGGTGAGTTTAACTCAACTCAACAGCAACTGTGTTACGGGCATTCTCATCATCTTTGTTTTTACAAACATCAGTTGAGATTGAACATGTCGATACTGCCGGTCTAGACGCAGTCCTCGAAAAAAAGCTTGTCTCCGTTCATCCACTTCCTTCAACGATAAGAATCATTCAGGACAAGTACAAGCAGAAACTGCACCTTGCCAAATTCAATGTGCCTGTTGCTGATTCGCGCGAGGTCAAGTCTGCGCAGGATATTTTGGACGCGGTTGATGCGTTTGGGAACGGGTTTCCAGTGATGCTCAAGTCAAAGACGCTGGCTTATGACGGTGCGAGCTCTTCTTGATCCCTTTTTCTGTCTTGATTCTGAGAATTCTTGTTGTTGTTTGGGTTCATCTCTATTTTTTTTTTTTTTTCTTTCTGTTTCATGGTGAATTCGGCACTGAACACTTTCATCACTCCAAAACAAAAGGCCGTGGAAACCGCGTCATCAAAACATCCGCCGAAATCGCGGCATCTATCAAAGAACTCGGCGGCGGTCCCTCATTAAACGGCCCAGAACTCTACGTCGAAAAATGGATCCCCTTCGAACGCGAAATCGCCGTCATGGTTGCACGCAGCGTTTCAGGAACCGTTGTCTCATACCCGTGTGTTGAGACTGTTCAGAAAGATAATGTGTGCCATGTGGTTGTTGCTCCAGCCCAGATTAGCGGGTTGATTCAGGAAAAAGCGAGGCTGGTTGCCGAGAATGCAGTCAAGAGTTTTGAAGGCGCCGGTATTTTTGGCGTTGAAATGTTTTTGCTGGAAAACGGTATGTGTGATCGGTTGCCCACAACACCTACTCAACGCTTTTTTTTTTCAATTATTTCCAGGCGACATTCTGCTCAACGAACTCGCACCCCGTCCACACAACTCTGGCCACTACACCATCGAAGCATGCTACACGTCACAGTACGAGCAACACCTCCGCGCAATCCTCGACATGCCACTCGGCAGCCCAGACATGAAAGTCGGCGCCTCAGTCATGATCAACCTCCTCGGCACAGGCAGCACCGACGCAGATTTAGAATCCAGCGTCTTAAGACCGTGCCGCGAGGCTCTCAACACGCGCGGCGCGGGAGTTCATTTGTACGGGAAAACTGCTTGTCGAAAGGGCAGGAAGATGGGACACATTACTTTGACGGCAGACAGTATGCCACAAGCACGCGAATTTACCAAAAAGATTCTCGATTCCATGTCCTCAACTGCAACTCCACCTGCATTGGACAAGGAGACTGCCCGCGCATTGACACCCGCGCCAGTCGTTGGAATCATTATGGGAAGCGACAGCGACCTGCCCACTTTGAAACCAGCCGCTAAAATCCTCCAAGATTTCGGCGTACCTTTTGAACTGACAATCGTCAGTGCGCATCGTACACCCAGGAGGATGGTGGAGTATGCTGAAAGTGCAGCGAAACGTGGATTAAAGGTGATTATTGCGGCAGCTGGAGGTGCAGCGCATTTGCCGGGGATGGTGGCTGCGTTGACTGCGCTTCCTGTGATCGGAGTGCCTGTTGCTTTGAAACAGCTGGATGGTGTGGATTCGCTCTATTCAATCTGCCAGATGCCGGTATTTTATATATTTGATTTCTTGAAACGCTTTATGGCTTTTACCCTAAGACAGATTCTTTTTTAGCGAGGAGTCCCCGTCGCAACTGTTGCCATAAATAACTCAACAAACGCTGCTCTACTGGCCATCCGAATTCTCGGAAGCGCCGTTCCAGACTACCAGCAAAAGATAGCAGCGTTTGCTCAAAACTCTGAACAAGAAGTGCTTGGAAAAGTCGAAACATTGGAATCTGTCGGATGGAGTGCGTATGAAGTCAAACACTAATCTTCCTCCTTGGAGATCAAAATTAAACTGCAACATTCTTTGAACAAAATGCGAAACTCTACATTATTTATGCCTGCCAAGAACGAGCCCTCACAGAAATTTATACTGCAAGCTTTCTCTCTAAAAAACAGGAGCAGCCAACAAAATCACAATGCCCGCAAGAATACACGCCGTCTGGACACCTAAAATCCGATACTGATCCAACGGCACCACACCTACATCTCCCTCCCCGTTTACTAAAGACGCGTCAAACTGCATGTACCCATTCAATTTCGCCAAAATCCTGCGCCGCTCCGTTTCTTTAACCCTGTCAACGTCTGTTCCAGGCGCCGATCGTTTATTACGTTGTCGCAGCGTAAGAGGGGAGAGGTATTCTCGTTCAAATTGTTCGTCAGTGGGATGGAGAGATGGATCGAGTGAATATGGATGAAGCGTTGTAAAGTCCTGTAAAGGAAAAAAGTCAAACTTCAACTGAGAAGAACGCGCTTCCAAAAGAAAACGGTAACATTACGTCCACATCCACTCCAAGCTCACTCCCAATCATATCCGCATACCCACTCACACCACCCCCCAAACCCATCTCCCGCGCCACCCTCAAAAGCGCCAACATCCACATTACACTTTAAAACTTTTTCACAAAGCGACAAAGACTCCATAAAATCCTTCAACACCAAATCATACAAATCATTCTGACTCGCACACGACGAAATATGACGATGATGTTCTTGATGTAGTTGGATGTACATGTCTGCAAGGTTATGAGCCAACGTGCGGTGCCAGAATGGGAGTGAGAGGAGCGCGACGATGGAACAGACGGCTGTGCATGGGGTATAGCTTCGTGGATTTGTTGTTGTGGAGGGTTTTGCAGTGTTGAAGGTGTTTGGGTTAGAATAGAAACTGGTTTTGTGGTCGTGGTCTGTGTTTTGAGTTTTGATCAATGGGAGAAAATAAACGCGCTTTTTAACACGTTAAATACCCTTTGCCGATACCGCGGCTGTTGCCGAGCAAATGAGAAGAAGCTGAATGACTGCGGAGGAGACAGCCGCCACGATCAATGTTTTGCTGGGCATATATTCGCTGCTTTTTTTACACTTGTTTGAAATTTGTCAAACATAAAAACAAACATGGATCGACTTCCGTTTGAACTTGTCGAGAGGATCGCCGTCTTTCTTCACCCAGAACGTGAGCATACCGTACCGCCTCTTGTTTTTACACCTCTCTCAAACACCCAACACGGGCAATAGAGACCCAGATCCTCCGCATTACCTGTGCAGAGTTCTGGCGGAACAACATCTGTTCAAGCACATCCTTTGCCGTTCTGAATATCGAAACACCGTTCTGAATATCGAAACACCGTTCTGAATATCGAAAGATGGTGTCATGATATCAGCCGTATCGAATTCGAATTCGAATCCGTAAACTGGCAGCGATTCGGCCCAGCCTTCATGGCATCAGCAATCATCGTGCAAGGACACGGCTTTGACATGTGGATGCAGGAACAGTTGATGGATGCAGGAACAGTTGATGGATGCAGGAACAGTTGATGGGCGCAGATGCATCCATCAACGCTGACCCAGGCCCGCATTCATACATTGAAGGTGACCTACGAGAAATACACCACCAAGACACCCTCGAACAACAACTCAGGACCGAAGTCGCCGTAACACTTGCAGAAGAAGCTCTATTCTTGGCGGATGCATTTAAACCGCTGGATTGGGGAGTAAACACGTTTTACGCGTTGAGATGGACTGCACGGGATGTCGTCAGTTTCTTGCTGGATAAGCGCGACTTGCATGAACTCGCTTCGTTTCAATCAGCTATGGCTTAAGCGCTTTAACTTGCAGCAGCATGCGAGAATTTGGAAATCGTGGAATTGCTTCTCGCCACAATTCCATTGGCACGGATGCATCACAAGCATTGGAGAGAGAGAAATTTGGGCGAAATTGTGACTGTCTTGATGAAATTTATCGATATTGGGTGTTCATTGCTCGAAAGAGCGGCCATGAATTTCACTGAACTCTTGCGAATTACTTGTACGCTCGAATCGGGCACCAGTTTTTATCATCGCCAAACAATGATATAAAGACACTGCGACAGAATCTGGACGTGAGTCCATACATTTCACCGACCGTCTTTGGGAGCCATGTTGATATCGTTGATCTGCTCACTGAATTCCATCCCGAGACAAAATCAAGCTTGACAGTGTTACCCGCCGCGAAAGGAAACCAAATAAAAATGGTCAAATATCTCCTCTTCAACATCCCAGATCTCGTTTGTGAAGAAAAAGACGTGTACGCCGCGTTTCTGGAAGCATGCACAATGGGATACCTGGGCATTGCATCTCAAGTCCTCATCCCTCCCGAATAATCACATCCCCACCCAAACCCAAAATCCAACGCAAACCCGAAAAATTCCTCCCAGAAGCATGCGAAAACAACCACACATCCCTCGTAGACCTGCTCCTCATGCACATGCCCACCCTCTTCGCATCGTTTGACAATAACACCTGCCTCCGCCACGCCGCGAGCAACAGGTACCCTGAAATCGCCCGTCTTCGCCTCGACTGCCAGCAAGACGCCGGGGATCCGTCATGTCTCAACAATACCAGTCTGCGAAACGCGGCGGAACGAGGATACGTTGAAATTGTTGAACGGTTGCTTCAAGATGTACGCGTGGATGCTGGTGCACAAGGGAACGCGGCGATTCGACTTTCCGCAGAGCGTGGGCATGCGCAAGTTGTAGAGTTGCTTCTCAAGACACAAGGGGTTGATCCAGCGGATGATAGTTTTGCGCTTTGAGCAGCGGCAAGGGAATCGGCATTTGAAAGTTGCTGAATTGCTGATCCGGGATGGGCGGAGCGATGTATCAGCGAGGGAAGGTTGCGCGTTGAAGCATTTGGAAGAGATGGGTGCAGTATTATTGGACTTTATGTAGTAAATAGTTCAACTTCCATATCATTTCAAAGATCTTTTAATGGATCCTGAGGCGCTGGACCGTATTTCGAACCGGCTGATGGAGATGTTTGCATGGAATCAGTAACGTCATCCAATCCGAAGTCAGGCGCAATTATTTCGAGCCGCGATTCCTGCTGCTAACGCGAAAAGGCCCTTTGAGAATCCATTGAACATATCAGTGAGCGCTTGAGTAAGTTCTTCCTCCTCCAATCTTTTCATCTCTCTATACTGCTTGCGTTGCTTTTTGATCTTCCTTTCAATTTCCTCAGATCGGCGCCTTTTCGGAAGCACAGGACTTGCAGGAGCAGAGTCGCTATCAGAGACGACAGGACTGTTTTCGATATATTCCATGCTGGCAGTTTATAAAAAAAAGAAGTTGGACGCAAGCAGTGGACTTCATAAATTTTATATTTTACCTGTCATCAGCAGCTTCTGACCGACCATCATCGAAAATTGGCGCTCCTTTCACGACCCAAAAGTATTCCACCAGAGTTTCCCAGTAGTCGGGGAGGTTTTCGCGACTGTAGCGCTGCCTACTGGCGCAGCGTGGCTCCCGTTGTTCGCCGTCATCTCCATCAATGCCGCTCCTGCTTCCAGTTTCTTTCTCCAGCTGTGATCGAATCGCTGCGTATTCGGCTTTGAGATGGTCATGCTTCGTCTGCAACTGTCCTTTTGAAAGCACTTCCTTGAAGTCGCTCACGTGCGTTAAATTGAATTCGCGGGTAATACGTTGCCACGCGACACCCAGTTGCTTCGTAGATTTAACGCCTGTGAATCTGAATTGGATGTCAACATGAATACAGAGGCATATGAAATGAGTCATAACAAACCCTTCTGCCTCCGAAACATAACGCAAATGCAGCAGCGTCTCAATCATTGGCTGTGTCCCTTTGACTCACTTCTTCCCAGCACTGGTGGATGGAGCAGTACTGAATGGTGCAGGTGGTGTCTTTGAGGATCCCAAGTCATTTCGGGTCACGGATTTGGTGCTGGCATTCAGAGGCAGAGGGGTTGTGCCGTTGCCTGGATTTCCTTGCCTGACAATCTCTAATTGGGCGCGGAGCTTCATGATTTCGTCCTTGAGCTCGGCTTTGGATGGGACTTTCATTTTAGCGCGCTCATTTTGATCAATTTTTTCTTTCGTTCGTGCACTGTTCTCCTGCAACCCTGAACTAGAACCGCGTTCTTTGGAAACCATTACTCCAAAAGTAAGTTCAGAAGAACACAAATACTTAACATGCACCGGTCGACTGATCGATCAAAAGTTCGAAACTTGAAAAGTCCATCCACAACAATTACCCGGGGAAGCTTCAACACTCAACCTGTCAGAATTTTTAAGAACTCTGGAATCAAGACCCAGCTTTCCAACCCTCAGCTTAGCCCATCGATGAAAAGAATATTGCCGAATCGCCGAAATTGATGTGCATCTATTATTGAGATGAAGGCCCACAACCTACAAATAGTTCTCAAACAGTCAAACAAACGCGTCGAAAAAGTCTTGGTTACAGCAATTTACGTCATGGCTCAGCAAAATTCTCCGATCGGCAGGATTTCAACAGCAACACACCATTTCATCCAGACTACCATTCTCCACCTTACTCCACGACGCGCCATTCTACGAGCTCTCTTGATCCCACTGAATACGCGTTTACAAACTAAGAGTGCACATTGACGCCTTCTCCATCGAACCGCATCTGGAAGATAGAGTAAGAAATTCGGTTGCATCCGCTTCGATAGATACCAGAAAATTCATTGCTGAGGTATTCCTGCTTATTCATTTCAATGCTTGCACGATCTTCTTGAAGCGATGTGTGGCGGGGCTATGTCGGTTGGGGCTCTATACGATACCACCACGTTTGCGCATATATATATACTCGAAATTTCTGCAAGGTATGGCGCGGTTGTTTCAGCAAATAATCTGCGGTTACATCCGTTGGATTTTAAGCATAGGGACTGAACTGAAGCTGATCAGTTGCTACGAGCTGGTACCGCGGGAAATATCTACAGAAAATGACGCCATTGTCGCTGACTTAAACGATTTACTGAGAGCGGTGAGCCATTGAGTGATTCGATGCGCCTCGTTATACGTTATTTTTCCTTCTCCCACAACGCAGGAAAAACTAATTTACGGCCTAAAATGTGCATAAAAAACGGATGACACGACGAATCGCTATTCCCAGAGACTTCCTTACAAAGTGCTGCGACACTCAGGATCCCGACATGTACTTTATCCTCTCAGGCAAAGGCAGACGTATTTATTGAACGTCAGCCGAGTCGTTCTGCACCTTTGTTTGGTGGTTGCGTATGCGAAGCTTGCTTGTTCATGTTCGGTGACTGCTAAGTAAAACATGTGGGCGGAGAGCGAGAGAGAAGGTTGTAAAAATGGCCGACAGCCAACCGGATACACGCGTTTGGTATCAAACGAAACTTGGCAGTGACGACGGCCAGTGATGATAGCCAATGTTAATAACGAATACACCCAATGTGAAGTGGTGTTTAGATACCTGGAAAAACAACCATTTGATATTTATTTACATATTCCAAATCAGGTTGTGTTTCAAGCAAATTAAGGTCACACAATGCGCGCTGTTTGGCCCAGAAACCGAAAATCGCGCAGTGATCGCCAAAAGTTAAGACATCATAGCTCCCCAACCATCCGTACATCCCCCCGAAATGAACCAAGAAGACGTGCGCAAAATGCTTAAAGACTTTCGCCGGCTGCGATCCGAGATTGTCGATCGCTCGGACTTTATCATTTCCATGTTTGAAGCCGCGCTGAAGGCTCAAACTACGAGCGCAACCCCGGACCAATCTCCAGAGCAGATGACGTGCCAGGAGTTTGGAATCCGTCTCACCGTGGATGACTATACAGGCAGCGTAGAACTCTCGCCTCATCAGTCTGGGGTCTCGCTGTTTGCAGAGTCGGACAAACGCATGTCAGCGCGCACGCGCACGGGAAAATCAATGCGGCGAAAACTGCCCAGCGAGCATGTACAAAGCCATATAAGCATCAGAACCATGCCATCGATGCTGAGAAACAAGCGGGCATCTCAACCAGACACTCGAGGCCTGGCAAAATTCATGGATATGGCAACTGATGGAAACTTTCCAACTTCACGGCGCGAATCAAAAGCGCGCGATGACATCAAGCGCGTCCAAAAACAGACGCTGGAAGTTTCAGATAGTGATTCTTCATCTCCCTTAAATATGGCAATGGTTTCCATGGGCGGTTCAGGATTTCCAGTCAGCTCCACAAACTCTTTTGGCTCTCCAAATTCTGCAGAGTCTTCAAACGACATGTTTGCACGGCTAAAACAAGAACCTATCTTGGTCCCACTTCGTGATGTATCCTCAGATCAGCAACCCAGCGGCAGCCTTGCGCTGTCCACAACACGTTCCATCTTTCGGCAGCCTAGTAACACCGCAGATACAAACCAAGATAAAACTTCAGAGACTAATTCCAGTTCAGCTAACTCGCGTGGTACATCAGCCCTGTCGTTTCAAATCGAAGAAAGAATTACATCGAATCCAGTCAGCCCCAGTCTCGAAGTGCCAAGCAGCTTTGCTCCATCAAGATATCTGCTTCGTGAACCTTCAAAGCATTCAGCAAATTCCAGTTCTCCAAAGGTCTTTGTACCAGTCCCGACGAAGCCCGCAGAGCAACGCGTCCCAATTCCATCAGCCACGCCACCTACTGCAACTCCTTCACCTTCCCACAACGCATTAGCCAATATTTTCCTCCTCCCTGCGTATGACCATAAAGGTAGAAGAGTCACGACGGAGCAGCTGTCTGCGTTCGGAACATTATCCATCAATTTTCGAGTGAACGGAATTCATCCACGCTCACTGTTTTCAAACGTTTGGGATTTATTTTCAGCGCGTAAGTGTTAGAAAAGTGTTTCGCACCGACCGATTTAATCATGGTATCTTTAGTCGTGATATTCAGCCTGCTTTGGATTATACCCGTCATCATCAGCTACAACGGCACATACGCGCTAATGAACGTGGACCATCTGTCCATTTGCATAACAGTAATATTTGCCGTAGACTCTGTGATCACGCTGTTTACGCCGCGTCTTGTTGAGGGAGACTTTACGTTTGATTTCGTGGAATATGAAAAGGCAAGACCCACCCTCGCCGTTTGGGTTGAGGATTACTTTCGCCAGGCTGTCTTTATTGAGATCTTTACACTGGTATTTCCTGCATCTACTTTGCATGTATTATCTGTAAACACTTCCATCACAACCCAGATTCCATTCACAATATTAGTCCGTTCAGCAACCGCGTACGAACTCCTCCTCCTAATCCCCCTCATCCGCGTATACAAACTAAAAAACCACCTGCTACGATGCCCAACCGTAACAAACCTTGCCTGGCGGATTGACGACGTGGCGGCAGCTCCCATCTCCAAAATCATACCCATTATAGCCGGCATTTTCTTGTTTGCCCATTTCAACGCGTGCACAATTTTTTTGATGGGAAGAGTGACTGGGTTTGTGGGGTGGGATTCATTATGGCCGCTGTACCATTCCGCCAACATTGCTGAGATTTATGTGTGGACTTTTTACAAGGTAGGGCTCGCTTTTCCTCTCATTCTAGAGTGACTGAAAACTGGTTTAAATCAGGCGATTGGAAACATTTTCCCGACGTCGTTAAAGTACGCGTCTTTTTTTTTGAAGTGTTTTCCATTCAACTCAAACTCTGCGTTCTCTTCAGTCCCTGGACAATGGCGGAACAAATCGTTTCGTTAGTTTACATCATCCTGGCTGCCATTGTGGTACGTACCTCCTCCCCACCATATACCTATCAAAGCTCACACCTTTCGAAATACTTCGCAGTACGCTGTTTTCCTCGGCTCCATATCATCAGCAGTAATGGCATTCAACCCATCCGGCCGGCTATTCCACCAAAAAATCGGCGAGTTACGCGATTACATTCGTTGGAAAGATTTGAGCAAAGATACAGAAATGAAGCTTTTGAGTTATTACGAAAGCCGGTATCGCGGGAAATATTTTGAAGAAGACGCGGTGCTTGCGGATTTTAACGATTCACTGAAAGCGGTGAGAAAGTTAACTAAAAAACGGATTGGGCTTTCTCGTTACCCGCGTTTTTTGGTTTCAGGAAATCCTTCTCCACAACACTCGAAAACTCATTGAGCGCGTCCCATTCCTAAAACGCTCCGAAGATGACGGACGAGACGAACTCTTTATTGGTCGTATTGCCGGTGCCCTGCATTCATACAACTATATACCCGGCGACTACGTCACAAAGCAAGGAGACTCCGGGTCAGACATGTACTTTATCCTTTCAGGAAAAGCGGATGTGTATGTGAACAAGAACAAGGTCGTGACGTTGTCTGCGGGAACTTACTTTGGAGGTACATGCATCAGCAGCTGCGAGTTCATTCCCTTAACTTATGATTTTGCTTCCAACAGAGGTGGGCCTGATTACGAAAACGCTACGAACAGCGACTGTGCAATGCGCGTTGCCTAGTCTCATGTACCGGCTGACGTACAGCGACTTTCACTTGATTTTGGATGACTTTCCGGACATGAAACTGCGAATTCAAGGGTTGGCGGCGGAGCGGGAGAAGGTGGTCAAAATGGCTGAGAATAATCGCTGAGAAGAAGAACAAGAAGAAGAGAGAGAGAGGGTGGGTGGGGGGGGGGGGGGGGGGGGAAGAAGAGGCGCACTTTTTTGTTTTCATTTCTTTTTTCGTGTACAGGCTCGCGATGGGTTTCAGTAAAAGCGGGATATATACGAATCCTTTTGAGTGTTTAATATTATTTTTCAAAGATGCGCAAATCAAGCTTCAAATCTTCCAACTTCAAATCTTCCCAGTTCAAAACATCAACACAAATCAAACACTCCATCTTCACCTCCGCAAAATCCCCTTCCTCTCCAAACTTGACCGACACAGTGGACAATGAACATGCTCCTCCAACCACGGAATCACACAATCCTGGTGAAACGCGTGTCCACAGTTTAATTTTTTGATAATCTCGCCATTCAACCAGGCTTCTAAACAAATGGCGCATTCAGATTCACGAACGGTTTCATGGCGGCGGTGCCTGGACAGTTTTTTGATTTCTTTTGGTTTGGATTTATGTTGTTGTGCGGGTGTGGTTGTTTTTGGCATGTTTGGAGTTGTTGCATTGAGCGTTGACTGACTGCTGCTCGCGCTCGCACGCGCACGTTCATTCGCAACTTCCTCGGCAACTTCCTTCGAAATCCTAAGATCTTCTTTATAATCCATATACCACTGCTGCTGATACAGTTCCGCCAGATTTGGGTTTTCGAGTTCCATAATGATATCGTAACTTGACTTTTTCGTCTCGGTTTCGACGGCGGGTGGTTGTTGGTCAGGTACGACATATGTGATTGTAGTGAGTCTTCGGATGGCTTGCGGGTTCAAGCCGTGGTAACTTGGGACATCGCATAGGGCAATATAACAAGGCTGAAGAAGATAGTTAAAGAACAGCGTAATTCCTCAGAGCAAAAAGAGTCATGACACGTACCATAAAACAAATGGGAGCAGACATGCACACAATAAAGATGCACTGAAACAGCGAGATGTAGAAGGTGTAGACGTACGTCAAAGACGGCTCCATTGACTGCGAAAATCAAAACAAACGAAATGTCAACATTCGTTCAAGAAAAGCCGAACGAAAAACTCAACGCACACAGCTAGAATCCGCGTTCTTGACCAGAGCAATGCCGAGTGGGATAAGCGCAATCTGAATGAAAGAGACAAAGAAGCTTGCATAAAATGCGATTCGCGATATCGTGATCCTGCCATTCAAGCAGTTAAGATGCCGACAATATTCTCGACAGAAATACTATCTCACTGCTGATGAACGCGCCACGTCATTCTTAAATCCGCCCCATTTTCCAACAGTGGTAAGCTGAACATGAGAAGAGTCGACAGCCCAATCTGGAATCCCATCACAACCGTGTTGAACACTGTGAAGGTCCAAATGCCCACGTCACAGGGCGCGACATCGATGAACAGCGCGTACGTGTTTGCGCTGATCATGGCAACAAGCGCTGTAAGGTGCACTCCAAGCCAAATCCTGATAAGAAAACGCGTTAACAAAAAGGGCTTTGGGTTTCGACCATATGGGGTAAAAAAACAAACCTCCAAGTGAAAATCATGGATTGAAAGTCACTGGACACTTCTTGAGCTGCATTCGCACGCGGAGGGTTGTGTGCATCAGCACGGGCGACTGTTTGCGGGGAAGGAGTATCGACAGTGCGGACAGCATGTTGTCGACAATGGTTACGCGCTTCTTCTGGCTGTGGGAGGGACCGTGTCAGTTCCATGGCGTTTCTGCCGGCGAGTTCCTCTGCAACTCTAGCGAGGTTCGCGCATGCCTCGCTGTGTGGATGCGCGAGCTCGTTCGTGATGAATGCCTCGTTGCTATTCATGCCAAGTTTGCAAAACAAACACGGTTTGTTTGTAAAGTGATTTAGAGCCGTGTTTGTCAGTGACAAACCACTAAATAAATAAACACAAAAAAATATTTTAATTGGGATGCAGATCCTGCTCGCGCTGTCGTTGGTCGTTCTTCTGGTGCTCGCAGAGCCACGGACACGCTACGACTACCGCCAGTCGCTTAAGCGTCCGTTTGTGCCGGGCCCGGGTCTTAAGACGGACTCTAAGCAATCTGTGCTGCTGCCAAACTTTAACCCAGTCGGAAGTATGCCCGTCCGACTTTTGTTCCATCCTTCTCTGCTTGGCATGCACGCATTAATGCTCAAAGATGTCTTTGTTCAGATTCCGTCGTTGCCTCTGATCGTATCCGTCTGGCTCCCAGTGTCGCCGATGCCTCAGGCGGTGTCTGGTGCACGCAGCCAAACCCGCACAATGAATGGATGGTGCGCTTCTCGTTTGCATCGACATCCCATGGAGGCACGCATGGCTTGGCGGCTGGACGTGGTTTCGCGTTCTGGTACGCAAAGGATCCTTCGGTGCAGGGACCCCTCTATGGCGCAGGATCCATGTGGAACGGTGATTCTTTCTATTGATCGTTGTTTTTCTATGCCAATGTTGAGTTGTTATTGCTTATCAGGCCTGCTTGTTGGTCTCGACACTTCCAGCCCCGAAACAAACCGACACTCGCCCCTCATTTACGCCATCAAAAACGACGGCTACACCACCTTGGATACCCCGAATGCACCGCCCGAAAATCAAAACTTTCTCGGGAAATGTTTTCGCGATTACGTCAATGCACCACACAACGTGTTTGGAAGGATCACTTATGCAAGCAGGACTTTGAAGGTGCTCAGAAGCAAGTTCGTTGTCCATGTTGACAAGTGGATCTGACATGACCGTTGACACAGGTCGAAATTGATTTAACGCAAGGCGGGTTCGGGTTCACCGAATGCTTCCGGGCCGACAATGTCGTTCTTCCAAGAGGATACCATTTCGGCTTCACGGCCGCGACTTCGGCGAAAGCGCAAGGTTGTTTTGTTTTTTTTCAATTTCTTATCTGGAATATCTCGAATCTGACTTTTTACATTCTCAGCCGACCATGATTTGTTCGCGTTTGAAGTTTTCGAAGTGAATCCGAGCGGTGGCACGGTACAGAGAGCAATGTCTTTATTCAATGCGAAATTATGTTTCTGATCGACGAGATTTACAGGGCCAAAGCGACCACAACGGCATGCCTGAAAACAAGGATGAATTACAGGTGAGCTTGCGTTTCTTTGCATCTCAACTATCCACTAGGTCTCTAAACGCTGGCGCCAATAATACAGAAAATCAAGGATGCTGAGGCCGCAGTCCGTGCCGCCGAGGGTTGGGAATACGAGGAAGTCTTGCCTGTCGGATTTCAAGAAGCTTTCTCTGTGAGTTCAGATCTACTCTTCAGTGAGAACGCTCCTCCATCTGGAAAAAGAAAACTCAACGGCTTGCCCCCTTTTCATTTGTTCACCCAGCCTGAAGTCCTCCGAAATCTCGAAGACAACCAAGAAAAAATCATTGCCGCAATCAACCTGCTGCAAGAAAAAGTGGGTCTAATTCCGATTCAGGCAGCGCGTACTGTGAACTCACGGTACGATAAAAACGCGCTTATTCACATGAATCCTTTGGATTTTAAAGTGCGTGGAGTTTCCGGAAAAGTGGATGTAATGCTGTAAGTTTTTGGTTTTTGTTTTTACATGTCGTTGTGAATGTTAAAAACCTTTTCTTCGGAACACAACGCGCGCAGATCGCTGGCGACAACTTTGAGCGAAGATATTCGACAGCTTACGACCAAAATCAAACTTGCGAATGATCTGGTAATGTGATTCTTCAGGTACCTGCATGACCGAGAACCCTGACATGTATTTAAACAGGGCGATGCGTCTCTCGGTGCAATCGGAAAACTCCTCGGAGAAACTGAAACGAAAATGGATTCAACAGCCCAACTATCAACGCAAAAGGGCGAAAATGGAGGAGGAGGAGGTGGGAGCGGGAAAACAAGCATGATGGAGTACTGTTTATTTTTGATGATTGGAGGCGTATTTGTGTGGGTTGTGTCTGCTCTCGCGAGAATGGGCAAGAGGTCGGGGTCTTCGTCCGTGAGTTTGGGGCGCTACTGAACTCCGGTTGGAGAAGTTGATTGGGTCATATTCTATAATAAAAATCCTTTTCTTCGTTTCAACCTCAACGACTGCACGATATCTAACATTTTTATCGCTTTGATAAATTGCCCACTCGAACATCAAGCTCCCGAAAAAGTCTATCATCTCCAGAATAGAGGCCAGAATCAACCAACGAATCGCGCTCCTTCACCAAACGCTCCACTTTAGCTTGAATCCGACGATCCAAGCTCTGCCGTTTCGTTTCGCGCAATATTCCATTGCTTTCTTTTCCTCCAGCAACAGTATTACTGTTCTCTTTCTGATTAACACACGGGTTTTCTGGAAACGTGACAGATTTCTCCTCCTTCACACCTGACGTTCGACGCATCGTATCAATCATTTTCCTTTCATTTTCAACAGATCCTAGCTCGTCTTTTGCCAATAGCTGCATTTTGACGGTATCCAATTCCTTCTGACTATTCCGCAACCGATCCTCAATCTCTTGCTGCAGCAGTTTCTTTGTGTTTGCAAGATCTCGCAAAGTTCGAATCCACTGCGCCTTATAATGCCGCTTCGACGCTTCAAGCGACTCTGCCCTCCGTTCCGTCGCAGCCGCACCAGCAATAATGCTCGCAAGCTCATTCTTGATGGCTACCGTCGCTCCTCCCATCTCCGCAGGCGTCATACCCATGCCTCCTTCCTTCCATCACATTCTTGCGAAACTGCTCAAACTCGCTTTCAAGCCCCTTCAATTTGACTTCAACCTCGTCTCTTTCACGAACTGCGCAGATCTGCCCAGCTTCCGCTTCTAACGCTTTAACTCTCTCGATTTCAACCCGAGCTTTAAACTCGTCTCCTAGTCACCGGGCTGTATCGTTTGTTTCATCATCCTTTCTTCAAAAGTATCGCTCCACTTCTTCTTTCCTCCGCCTCACCCTTTTTCAAATCAGAATTGCGATCTTCCAGTTTCAACAACAAATCCCGCGTGGCAGTCTCAACACGTTCCAAATCTCTTACACGCGCAGCAACAGCATCAACCTGTTTCGAATCCCGTTTCGACTCTGCCGTCAGTTTCTCAACAAGACTTGTTTGCAACAGCGATAAATGTGCTTTGAAAGATGTCATTTCTTGTCGCTTCCATAACACTACTTCTAAAGCTGCTTGGTATTCTTGAGTCTCGTGGATGGAGGATGGTGTTGGAGATGCGGGTTGTGGGGGTGGCGTTGTTTCTCGTTGCCAAATTTGTTGTGATGGTGTCAGTTTGGGTGGTACTTTGGCATTGGCTTTGACACCTGCGCTGTGGGAGAATTTGACAAATGTTGGTGAAGGACCACATTCAGCATCACGGGATCATCAACCCACAATTCCTGCTTAAAATGCGCGTTATCCTTTTTAGCTTGCTATAAAGCTAGAGCAATTTTTCTCCATAACACTTTTTTTTCGGCTGCTGCAGGAAATGAAACACAGTAGCTTCCTGACACAGGAGAATCACTTATTGTTTAAACTCCAGTTCAAAAACCAAATACATCCCATTAGTTATCCCCAGTAATTCATGATTGCCTCTACAGAACTGCTGAAATGCTATGCACAATTGCCCTTCATAGAATTTTATCTGCTATTGTATCCGGCGTTTTGAAAAATGGCAGATTCTTCAGAAATAAGTCCAATTGAAAAAAATTTATTATCCCTGGACAAACACAGAACAGTCAACTGGTTCACCAGTCATCCCCCTTGACAGTTAAGACTGGCTTGGAAGGGAAAGCGAGCAAGTCCTCCAGATTGGTACCTCTCTCAAACAAGACCACAAAGTTTGGAGGAAAGGATACCTCCACCTCGATGCAACCTATTATTTCCAAAGATCTCCTCCAATTGTTACATCAAACAAAACTGCATCGCCACTTCACTTGCCACATCAATCAAAATAGCATCCATACCCATAGTGCCAAACCTCTTTTCAATTTTCGGTGTGAACCAATATCTGCATTCTCTGTAAGGCAATGGATGATGTTGTTCCTGGCGTGGCAATTGCCTGATGCTCAAATTGCTGTGGGAACAACGTCACACTGAACCAGTCAGAGTCATGGAGCTACCTGATGGCAATGACAGCAAAATGTCGTTTGAGTGGCATGACCATGCAGACTGGAACAAGGACCTATCAGAGTGTGAGAGACACAAAGACCCAATTGGACAAGGACCCGCTTTCCCACACGTTTGTTTTCCCACACCCCTGAATTGTTCTATATAAGATGATCACCTCCTCTGATCAAATTTTCCAATTCACAATCCACATTTGTCATGTCGTCATCAGCCAGGCAATCAAATATTGGTATCAACAGATGACACAATCTGAAATTCCTACTGCGTCCAAACACCGTTCGTTGTATTACAGTCAATCACAAGGAGAGTTGAGCATTGTTGTCAGCCGCCCATGACGACGAGGGACGTTCCAACCCAACCCGGGAAAACTCGGTTGAAACAGAAAACGAACCTGGATGGGAGAAGGGTGTTGCGGATCCTGGTCAAGGTGGACCAGCGGTCTCCTCATGTACTCAACATAAAGGAGAGCTCAAAATCTCTGGAATGCATGAAGATGTGGGAAACAGGTGTTTGAGCACCTGCAGACCCCATACTTAACAAAGACATGAAATACATATAACTTCGTGTAAATATAGACGGCGGTAACACACCGTTGATCACACACACAGGTCTCTGGCACATCTGCCAAGTCCTACAAGCACCCACGTGCCATCCACGGCTATTTATGGTCACTGGATGAGAAGTTGTGAGGCATACTGCCAAGACCCAATAAAGCTTTATTTACACAAAGTTGGGACTTTAAACAATCCACCACAATAACACACCATCACATGATACCCTCACCAAGTCGTCATAAGGTGTCAGACTCTATCACTCTGGATAATACCAACAGTACCAAGCCAAACTACCTGCAACACCAAGCATTTGGCAGAAACACACCAGTATATAGCTTGTGTAGTTGAAACGAAGGTTTGAGCCTGGATAGGCAGCACTTGAGGACCTAGATCTTGCATAAGCAAAGTTCAAAGTTAGTACACCACAGTCCAACTGACATGCTGAAACGTACATGGACAGCAGGCAGCGCTGCTTACCGCTACACCGTCACTTGGACCCATGGCTCCCTACCCAGGTGGGAGAGGCCCTGTCAGAGGTCCAAGGATGCAGTCATATGCACTTTGGACGTTGGTTGGATAGTTTCTTATTCAAATTGTAACTTTTTGGACTGGTAACGGCCCAACAGTCCTTGGGGACGTTCAGGGGATTTCCATCTTGGTTCTTTATAATTTCTACTGTGAAAAAATAGAAAACCAGGGAGATACCCATGAGTTTCCACCCATGAGTGATTCTTTCATGTTCTATTCCAAAGGGTATAATTGGTAGAGCTTCCACAAGGCAAATAAACATCTTCTTAGACGAAAATCATTGTTGTAGCACCTAGTCCTCAAGTCACAAACCCTCGTACAGCATGCCACCACCATTTGTACCAACAGATTTGAATCTGACTATACCCTGATGGGGCAATGTCAGTTCTTGATTGATATTTTGAATTCATTTCTCCCATTCCTCACATGATATTTTCAATTTTAGACAGCCCCCATCGCCTGCATACCAATTCAATCAAAATCAGACACTGTTTACAACAACTTCTGGACTGCCTATTGAGCTAACATCTACAGGATGTTACTAAATTGTGAGGTTTTGGTTTCTTGGGCTTTGATGATATTTATTATCTTAAGGTGAATCACAACACATCAAAACAGCTCTCCTTATATACATTTTTGGCTCCTATAAAATCTCATTGGGCTTTCTTCAGTTTCACTTTTGAGCCACCCTTTTTTCTATTTCATTTGTCATTTCATTTCTACAAATGAGATTTGATATGAAATCATCCATTTTTCATTTGCAGTTTGAAATTGCTGAAAAAGTGAGTTAGTGCTGACAATTCAGTTTTTCAAGCTGATAAGTCATTCATTACTGGCTGACAGTTAAGGCTTGTCAATTATAATTAATATCCCCACACTGGGTAAGGTTATTGATTAATTGCTTGACTGGCTTGACATATTAGTCATACAAAAGTAGCAATAGAATACTTTTCCAAGTTGATTTCTATTTCTTCTTCTTCTGCTTATTTCTCTATAAAGATCAGAAGAAAGCTGCATGAAGTTGACAGCAGTGTGGGTTGAACCAGTGACCTGTGGGTCTTTGGTCGCAAACCTTAACAACTAAGCCAGAATCATCTATAGTCCATACATTTGCTTTCCAACCATTTTTATGCTTGATCAGAGCAAGAATAGTTGAATTCACTGAGTGGAATACGCTATCGTCATCTAGTGCGCCCTTTATAGAATACAAGTATTCATGTATTCATTCCTTGTTATAGTATCTACTAGATGTTTACCCTACTCAATGTCATAATTCATGCCCATATGTATTGAGGTTGGTGGAATGGTGAGGTGCGTGACTCTTCTTTATCTGCAGTAGAGAATAAGAGATGAATCAGGGAGAATTAACTTTTGTTGAAGTAAATAGTGCTCCATCACTTGAGACTGATATTCAACAGTGGCAAGTGATGGTTTTTATTTAAGTTTGTTACGTTACATGTTGTTTTGTTTGTTTTGATCTCTTAGATAAACGCATCGATTCCTACATCTATCTTGATTTTATTCACCGATGAATGTAGCCACCCGTTCCTCAGACCTTCCTTAAGGATTTCGGACCACCTTGAGTGTTCAGACATTTCTCCCATCCAAATCAGCACGTTCTATTATTCTATGTTGTAGGATCGAGATGGATTTCTGACAAAAGTTGCATGGATTCCATGTCTTTGTTACGCATGGGGTCTGCAGGTGCTCAAACACCTGTTTCCCACATCTTCATGTATTCCAGAGATTTTGAGCTCTCCTTTATGTTGAGTACATGAGGAGACCACTGGTCCACCTTGACCAGGAGCTGCAACAAAGTTTATCCAACTGAGTCGACTGCTGCATCGAAATTCAGTACATCTGAAACAAATTGGTGTGTGAAAGTGATGATTGCTTTCAAAAAATGGACAAGGTGATTTGAAAAAGTTTTGCAAATTTTGGAGATGAAAATTTTTACTTGTCGAATTTTTCACAGATTCATTTTGAGGACTGTTTCAAGAACTGGTCTCCCCTGTAACCATCCTGCTATGTTGATGGCACTGATGTCCTTGTCGCCAAGATATGTCCACACAATGCAAACCTCTTCAGTCACAAGTTCAGCCATGCTGGCTACTGTTACCAGGTGGCAACAACTCTTGGGTGCTCCAAGATTGTCTGGGTAGATGGAGGAGTTCCTTGTGGCTTGTGGCCAGACCTCAAGATGGTTTGTCATGGAATTCTGCGTGAGATTGGACTGTGCGTCACTAATTAGATGATGAGGCATTTGGCTCAATGAAAAGGTGGCAGCTGATCAGGTGTACTGTGGTGATGACCAGATCATGACCAAGCTAAAAGGTCATGATGCTGACATCAGAAATCATAATCACAATCTGAAACAGATGGGTACAAGACACAAAGCAGTCAATGCACACCTGGAGGACTTTCACATTCTGAATGGACTCTATCGATCAAACTGAAATGATCACTATCAAATTTTCAAAGCTGTTGTTCAAATCACTCAAGTTAAACTGAGGCGAGAGCCTCTCTATCATCTTGACAGTTTATTGCATTAATAACTTCTCAATTCATTTGTTTGAAATAAAAAAGTCTATTTAGGTTGGTGCACACTCCTGAATGGTTCACTCCATTCGGGAATTGAACTTGTTTGTGCATAGGTTCAGGGCAAATGGAAAATATGCCCAGCCGAAGATGAACAATGACATTATTGTTGATTTTCGACCCACTGCTGATGGGAAACTGAACTCACAAACAGCGCGGTTTTTAAGACTGGGGACTTTTCTGCTTGCAAGTGTTTGTTTGGTTTGGATGTGGTTCCAATCGTGTTGCATTTGGAATAATGATGTCAATATATCTGATGTGGACCCTGGTCAAGGGTTTCCTCATGCACTGTTGGAGCTGTAACCCGTACTTTCACGATTGTTGATGTCTTCTGGTTGAGTGCAATACAAAAATCTTAGGTGACAAATACTCAAAATGGAGACAGAGACGAGAGCTCGTCTCAAGGAAGACTCGCTGCGCTTCTGGCTCGCAGTGTCCGAAAAGAAGCCAGACGCCGTGTTTCACATGCACAAGGGGTTGGTTGCTTGAGCACTGCTTTGCGTATATATCAACACTCGCTGACTCTGTCTCTCCAACAGAACAGCAGTACATGGCATCCTCACTGGCACGGACGCAATTGGGGCGCACTGCAACGTATCGTCGCTCAAAACTCCCATCGGCACATACCCACTCACAACACTGCGCACAAGCGATATTGACAGCATTCAAATCCGCATCCAACTCGAATAAAAACGAAAATAAACGCATCTTATTTTTGCTTCATCTGTTGTACACTTTGCCCGCATTGCCTTTTTCTTTATGTGTTTTATTTTGGCAGTGGCGCCATTCGAAACGGCGTCAAATCCACCGTTTCCCACACTTTCCCTGTCACGTACACATCGTCGGCAACCCACTTGCGCTGTAGCAGTGTGGAGTTATGAGTTTTAAGACAGATGCGTTGTTTTCAAAGTGAGTGAGTGAAGCACTCACCGCGTCTTCGATGCTCTCAAAGTCCAGAACAAGAACAGATCCATTCATGTTCCCATTCGAATCCAGAGTCGCTCCGCCCATTAAAACGCGCCCACTCTTTTTCGCAGCGGCTGCTCTGTCGAGATGAAAAGTTCGTGCAGCATTGCGGCGAGCTAGGGCCTCTGCATCCGAGTAGTCTTTGGCAATGAGAACAAACTGCTGCCTGGTCCTGCATGTCGTGGAGAAGAAACGAGGCGTGACTCGGTTCATGCGATTCGTGGGTGTCGTTTGTTTTTTTTATCAATTTATTGACACCTCATACCTCAACAGCCCAATCCCCCAATGAGACTGGCGGCCATCACTCGCTCCGTGCGATCTGCACCCTTGCGATCCACCACTACCTCTCTCATGCAGCAGATGAAACCGATCGCAAGCTCCAGCATCAGTGCTCAGATCCCTCGTGGCTTCTCAACGCTTTCGCAGTTCACACCCTCGGCTACAAACAGTGCTTCAGTCTTTGCCCTCGCATCTACTCCAAATATGTTTACTCGAAGACTCCTCCAAAATGCGTCCTCCGCCGCTCCTCTTCCACCATCCGTTGCCAAGTCCACAGCCAACGCCGAATATTCTTACTCCAACCCACCTCCAAAACCCAAATCGAAAGGCGCCTTCTTTTCAACTCTCGGAAAAGCATTCCTTGCGCTCTTGATTGTTCCCGCACTGCTTTCGATCGTGTTTCCATCGCTTTTGGCGTTTCTGATCCCCGCCGCCACGTTGTTGACGATCGCGGCCGTGCTCACATTCACAGTTGCAATCATGTTTGGGTTTGTTTTCCCGCTTCTCGCAGTCACCTTGGTGTCGGTGACAGTTCCCGCTGCCGTTGTTTATTCGGAGCTCAACAAGATGCGGAACGCAAAGCAATTTGATGGAGTCGCGTGGGAGATTATTGTGCCGAAGCGTGATTTCCATGTTGAGAGCAGCAGCCACGGCGTTGTTATTTCATCTGGTGACAGAAAGGGCGGCAAGAAGAGTGTCACTGCCAAAGTCGACAACGATAACAGTGACAGTGCCGATGAGTTTACTCGCAAAGCCGAAGCATTCTTTGTCGACATTGGAGCGATTGTCGAGACGGAGATTATGCGCAGGGATTTGATGGGTCATGTGGACTTGGCGGGCTCGTATCCCCGTGTTGTTGCGATTCGCGGCAAGAATGTCGGGTTCCTGGGCAATTTGATGAACAAGGTCGAGATTCCAATTGACAGAGACTGGGTGCGCGTGAAGGTGGCAGAGAGGCTTGCTGCTGACAAGAAGTGACCACGCATGTCCCCATCTTCCCATTGTTTTTATTTTCTCTTATGATAGATACTTCCTTAGACGCGTAATCTGTCTGTCTGTCCGGACCTCTTTTTTTGTGTTTAAAAAAGTAAAACTAGACCTCATCCCAACCAACAAAAATTCAATGAATTTCATGGGTGTGACCCCAAAAATAATACCACTCAATCAGAAATGTCCACCTCCTCCGCCGCCCCAGTCGCAACATCCTCCGGAGTCGCAAGCGTTACCGCGGGAGGATCTACAACCTCCTCCTCCGCCGTCACAAAGTTCCTCCCACCCATCTCCAGCGTCCCGGGAGACAAGTGCGACGCAAAGTACAACCTCGTCTACACTTGCGGATACAGTTCAATCAAGAAGGCAGACATCATTGTGCAGTGCAGCAGCGGGATCATTACGTATGTGTCGGACTGTGCTGTGGATGCCACAGTGCCCGGAAGTGGTGTGTTTTGTGCGTACTGGGACTATAAGCTGAACGGAGACGCGGCTTTGAACTTGTACCTTCCTTACTGCATTGATGGACCGGTAACTCCCCTTATGTTTTATGTTTTCTATTTCCGTGACTGATGGTTCTGTGCCTCCAAAAAACCAGGCGCCAACGGGAATCAAGCAGAACGCAACCATTGTTCTGAGCACAGGACAACAAGTCGTTGTGCCACTCGCAAATGCCAATGCCAATGGAAACAAGGCCGCTGCTCCTGGCAGCGGTGGTGTGTCACATTTTGTCAGTGGTGGTTTGATGGCCTTGGCAGGAATTTTCATGCTCTGATCAAATGAATGAAATTGCCCGGTTTAAGGGAGGTGCAGTAAAAATCCATTAGAATTAATGTGCATGTGTGGACTGTGGCTCTGACGGCGGGTCCGCTCTTCCCACGAACCCGCTTGCAAGAAAAAAAAACACTTACAATTAAAAACAGAAACACCGCGCTTCCATGAGCACTGCTCCGCCATTAACCTCAAGCATAGTTGCAACACTTTCAAAAGGCATACCACCCCTTTCACTTGACGTGGGGAGCGCATGTAACCTGGATCTGATTTACGCGTGCGCGTGGAACAACCAGACAGCCAAAGATTCGATTGTCCAGTGCAGCAAAGGTTTCCCCATTTCGCATCACCTACAATACTTCAATCGCGATTAAACGGGGGCCTTTAAATGCAGGTGTAATCACATTCGTCAACGACTGCGCCACAACATCAACTGTTCGCGGAAGCGGCCCCGTCTGTGTATACATGGACAACTCCGCCAGCAGTCTCTACTACCTCCCATTTTGCGTGCCAGGAGATCAACCCACAGCGCCAAAGACGGTGGCAACCGTGCATTTGGAGCAAGGAAGAAGCTTCACGCTCCCAATTCCGTCACCAACCTCTGGGGCCCTTGTGGTTGGGTCAGGAGATATGGGGGATGTTGAACAAACGCCGGGTTTGGATTTGGAGTCGTCCATTACTGGGTTTCCAGCGACGCGTTTGAAAATGTCTGAGACGGCTGGGATGGGCTGGATGCAGTGGATTGAAATTAGCGCAGCGATTCTGGCATTTCTGTTTTGAGATTCGATCGGTCTCTGCTGGCAGTGTTGAAATATAGTGTTTTTAATTGAAATAAAATGTGAATATTTTTTATCTGACAAACGCAACATCAAAACATGAGACTCAAAACGCATCAGGATTCCAACTCGCGTCGTAAGCAATTTGTTTTCGCAAAACTCTAATAATTTGCGCAGTCAAACTCAATGCCAATTTTGAAAAAGATCGCGACATTGTTTCTTGTGTTGGATGGACCGGCAATAACGAACTATTCTCATGCGGGTGATACATCCTCAACATCAACCTCACAATATAGCCAACTTAACCGCTACCAAAAACCAGCGACGACCAACGCATGCATCGCTGGAACGGCGACGGCGATTACATTGGCCAAGCAAGCTGCACAATCTTTGACCTTTCGAATCCGAAAAGCTCGAATCCCGGTGCACTAAACGCAACGCCAGTGTACATTACCGATATTCATTGGTTCCCGATGCCGCCTGGGCGTGGTCAGAATGCGGCGTCGGAGACGTATGCGGCGGCTGGAACGGATGGTAAAAACGTTTCTTTTTGAAAAAGTGTTTTGATGGGAGTTTGTCTTTTTTTGATGATGTTTGCGAACAGGCAAACTGTATCTTTGCTCCAAGGCAGGTCGCGTCGAAAAGATTGTCGATGGGCATAAAGGAGCTGTGCTTGCAGTGAAATGGAACTACGAAGGAACCGCTTTAGTGACTGGTAACCGTCCATTTATAAACAATGGCGCGCAGGAAAAGCAACTTACGGAACATTTTGCAAATCAGCGGGTGAAGACGGGAATCTGAAAATCTGGTCCAGGACTGGAATGCTGCGATCCGGGCTTGTGTCGTCAGGTAAAAGTCCATCAATCAATGATTTGGAAGCTTCGAAGGCACCGACTAAACGCGCTGGGATGACGCCAGGATACCCAATCTATTCGGTTGCTTGGTCGCCCGACAATGATAGCATTCTGTACACAAACGGGAGAAACCTGGTCGTGAAGCCCATTCAACCAGCGAGCAAGCCATTATCTGTACGCGCCATGAATTATGAACGCGAAACCATTGCTTGACATCACTTCTAAAAACAGTGGAAAGCACACGATGAAGTCATTTTAAAAGTGGACTGGAACATGGCAACAAATTTGATCATTTCGGGTGGTGAAGATTGTCGTTACAAGGTATCTTACACATCCTTTTTCAATGTCGGCATCAACTTTTGTTTGTGTTCAGGTGTGGGATTCCTATGGACGTCAGATTTACTCCAGCGCACCTCATGATCACCCTGTGACAAGTCTGGCATGGAACCCAACCGGCGAAATGTTTGCAGTTGGACTTTTCAACACTCTGAGAGTTTGCGATAAACTTGGGGTACGCGGATTCAAAAAAAAAGAGGTCGACGATCAGTAGTTTCAGCTGATTTCTTCGTTTCCCCAGTGGTCGTACGCAGTTGAAAAACCTGAATGCGGATCCATCTTCAACATTGCATGGACTCCCGATGGAACTCAAGTCGCATGTGCTGGAGGGAATGGGGCCGTTGTTTTTGGGCACGTGATCGACAGGTGAATTAATGGCGCTTGATATTGCCTCAACCGACTGAGGACCACTGCTGACAACGGCAACAGGCGCCTCGAATGGAAAAACTACGAAGTTACATTGATGGATGACAGGAAAATCCGAGTTCACGAAGTTGTTCACGGTGCTGTGGAAAACCTCGGTATTGTATATTTTGCGATTTTTCTCACTTTTTGCAGGCTCTGACGAGAACAGTGCAGAATTTCGAGACCGCGTCGTGAAAGCGTCGCTTTCATTTGGTCATTTGATTGTGGCCACGTATGCGCAATGTTATATTTACAGCGAAAAGAACTGGAATACTCCCGTGATCATTGACATGTCCAACAATGGACGCGTTATTTGCATCAAGCAAAGTCCAGAGTAAGGATGCATTTCCCAACCAGCTTCATTGTAAACACTTATCAAATGCATTGCTTTTGACAGCTACTTTCTGTTTGTCGACAACTCGACTGGCATCCAAGTCTTTACGTACGAAGGCCGCCTGGTCTGCAGTCCAAAGTACCCGGGACTTCGACCCGATTTCATTACTTCCCAGTCAATCAGTTTGGCAAACGATACTCTCGCCATCAAGGATAAAACGGATGAGAAATGTTTGCAAAGCTAATCTGTGGCATCTCGTACCGTTACTAACCTCGCAATTCTATGTCGTGATACAGCTATTTATTTGTTTGAGTTGAGCACTGGAAGGCTCATGAATGGAGGAGCACCCTTAAAGCTTCAAACTGAAGCGATTGAAATCGGTTTGAACCAGGTGATTGGGCCTGGAGGATGCCGTCAATTGGCCGTTCTTGACAAGAACAGAGAAATGTTCCTGACACCTGTGCTTAAACCTGATCTTAAAAAGATTGGTAATGCTTTCTGTGAGATGATCTTGTTCATTCCGTCAATTAATTTATTCTCTTATTTTCAAGGCACGATGGTGGACA
>JAIWWG010000117.1:0-86081 GCA_025435555.1 Chytriomyces cf. hyalinus JEL632 | reverse complement strand
AGAAATTGGAATAGAAAAGATACTTGCAATGCAACAGATCGATTTGATCATAAATATTAGTTGATGATTGCAGCAAATCTGTGGCAGCTTGAACATGCACCGGATCATTCAGTGTCAATGTCAGCATATCCAACGGATTGTCCTCATCATTTGGTTTATCCGCCGCAGCACTTGTCATGCTGTCTGTTCCCCAAGTGCTCATTTCCCCGTCTTTGCCCCCTTGCGCAGGATCTTCCGACAACCCAGAGGATACACCCTTCTTGAGAACTTCTTTCGATTTGGTGAATTCGTTCAAATCAAAGGTGTAGCTGGACCGGCGAGACTCGGTCAAGTTATTGTCCAATCCTTCGATCGAACTCGACAAGATTCCACTGAGTCCAGCTCGGTTGCTCGAATGAGCTCTGATTGGAGATCTTGCTTCCTTGTCGCGGGTAATAGCGGGTCCCAATTCCAATTTCGCCATATCCACGTCGATATGCTCTCGCAGTTTGAATCCTTCTTCATCTTCAAAGGAAAGAGGGTCTTCTGTGTAGTACGGGCTTTTGAGGGGACTCTTGGTGATGGACGACGCAATGAAACCGCTCATGTCGCCAGATGACTTTCGACGAAGACTTCTGCCGCGCACTGACGGGGTCGGAGCCTGAGTGGCCACATCCGTCTGCAATCGTTTAAGCAGCGGTTGATGCCACTCCCCCTTGAGAACTGAGTGCCAGTCCTCAGTCTCACCCATTGCTTCCGACGACACCAAAAAGTCCAAACTTTCGATGCATGACGAATTAATCATCTCGCTCAATCGGCCGACTCGTACTCGCACTCCACCGCACATTCCAGAGCGTAACGACATCATAAAGTTGAGCAGGTTTCGCTTGCTGTCGCGGTGATTGTACCGCCATCGTTGATTGCTGGCCAGTTCTTTGTTGGATCGCAAGCCACCAATCATTTGGTTTGTCAGCATGACCACCATAGTGGGCCGGCCGGGGTACCACCAGTGATTCTTCACAAAGGAAAGCTCTTGTTCAAGAACGCTCACGACTGGGCGGTGGATAAAGTCAGGGTTCATTCAATCAGAAAGCATAGGTCTTGGTTTCACTCACGGTAGTTGTTGTCGCTGACGAGGTAGAATTCCTCTTTATCCATGAAATGAGGAAGGAATGCGTATAATCGACCCTGACAGCGATACAGTTTCGACGTACTGAGCGTTCCAATGGGTCTTTTCGGGCGACCCGAAAGACCCAGCTTAGCGCTTTCTCCGAGACTCAAGTACGCATCTCTCAGGGCTGAAGGTGGCGAGATATGAACGGGAGAGCAAGTATCGATAGTCTGAGTTTCGAGACCAAATGTTGCCAATTTCGCTTGCAATTCGGGACTCTCAGCAAGGAGCACAACTTGCACAACCACTTCGGATCCTTGTTTAGGTCGGAAAGGAAGAAGTCTGCGTCCGAGCGGATCCAATTCTGCTGGACTCAGAAGATCGTCCTGGATCAACGAGCCCAAAATGTAAAGCGATTGCGCCCAAACTAAAGGGACATTTTCATTCGCGAATCGCTTGACTGATCCTGGATTCTCTTTCTCTTCATTGATTTTCGACTTCGGTACAATGTACAACTCTGTTCAACTCTATCAGTGCCCAAACAAAAAATTCGTGCGACAAATAGACTCATACCAGGAACGAGCTTTGTTCCAGATGGTGGTCGATTATGCATCCTGCGAATAACGGATGATCGACGACCGCTTTGAGAGCTCCGATTTCCTTTCGACGGAGTTGGAGTTGGGGCATGACCTTCGTGGGCAGATGCAGACGAAGAATCCACAAGAAGAGGTTCCAAAAGGTCCCTTCAATAATGTACTGTGTTAGAACAAACTGCAAAGGTTCCGATTTGACGTGTGTATCTCTCACCGGTATTCGTTGACTTGCTTGCTGTCATCGCGAAAAAGCCCGTCAAGAATCATGTACGTGTAGAAGAGAGGCCATTCACATTCGATGCCCTCGAAAATTTTAAGTTCGTGAGGGTCGTAGTGAAGCCTGCTTGTATCTTCGAGTAACGTTTGGTGTCCATCTCTCAAAAATCGCTTGAATCCGTGGCGACCGCCCAATTTTTTTACAATTTCGTTTCTTGTGCGAGTGATGAGTTTGGAGTCGCTGACAGCAAATGCAGGGAAGGAAATGACAGCAAGGACGGCGGCATCTACTTCCTTTGAATTCGATTCTCTGGGCAGGCTTGAGTGTAGCGTTGTGTAGTTGCGCGTAATTTCGTCAGGTAGCACGTGAATAACCTGAATTAAATAGTATTAAGGTTTGGCGTAAACAGTAGCGAGATGGAAATACCGAGGAGGGTCCTCCTCGTGATCCAAAGAGGTTGAGGCCATTGATTGCCTGCAATGCAGCCACTACCATTCCGATACTTGAAGAATTCAATTCAGGTGTTCCGTGATTCATTTTGTTCCCACGCTCCCATATGCCGTAATCCGGGGTTCGATAGCCTCCTGTGAAAGGGAAACACGTCTTCAAAATCAAGAAAATCCACCCATTCAAACCAACACCAACGTTCGATGTAAAAGACCAGATTCTGAATGAAATGCACTTCATCCATTGTGTAAATGACAAGGGTTCCAGCAGCGGTCATTTGTGCCAGCTGAAGGAGGAACAGAGATGTCGCGTCGATTTGAAGATGGCCCCAGTCTTTGTCGCCGACAACAGTGTCCCCGGTGGCGGTGTTGAACTTTGCGTGCAGCGCGTGCTCAATGTGCTGCGAATGTTTGAACTGCTCCACCTGCAAAGACCAAGCAGTGTCAAACTCAGGGTCAGTGTTCGCATCCAAATTGTCCGCACCTTATGTGCCTGGCGCATGTACGCAAACAGAATCCCGCGCATGCACTTGATCGTCGCGTGTTCGAGCTCGTCTGCAACAAAGAACGCCTTTATCGATACTTGAACCAAGAGTCCAGAGACCGAAGCCAAACTCACACGCGCGTCCTTCGTCGTCGTCGATACGTCGGTATGCCAGCGCAAGTCCCCAGGCAGCCATGATGGAGTACACGTTGTCTCTGTAATCGAAAACTGAGTAAGCATCCACCCATTGCGAAACAACGCTTCGCTTGCCTTATCCATGCATCCCTGTAGTCACCGTGCGTCGTAACAGCCGTTGATGCGGGAATCTACCAGCATGGATGATACGATGGGAGGTGGGGGTTAGAGCGGCAGGGATGCGAGGGCCATGCGACGACTGACCAGGCCCGTTGCGTGGTTCTGACGGGACAGGATAATGGCGGACACCTCCTCGTAGTACTTGTCCAGCCGGTCTTTGACGTATCGTCGCGAAGATGGCATTTCTGAGAAGGAGTGTTTTTCCGAATTTTTGTTATCTTTTTGCAACGGTCAAGGCAAAAGGAGGGTTTTTTTTTTTTTTTTTTTTTTTGGTTTGAATTTACAGCTTTATATTTACGTAAACAGTTGGGTGGAAGCGATGTCCACGCAACAGTGTCTGGGCAGATTCTACACGAGAGAGCCGATGTGCACGCGTATGCTGCCAGACATGCTGCTGTCGACCACCGACGCGTCCAGTCGCCCTGCCGGAGTTCAGTTTTGATTTTCGAAAAAGCATTCCAAACTGTCCCCGGCGGCATGGCTTTGTTGTCTGTTTTCCGGACATACTTTTCGGATTCCTTCTAGAACTCAAATTCCAAAGATTTGCTTTCGGGACGTCCCGTTTTAGTTGGTTGGCCCCATTGTCCCCACTTTATTCAGCACCCAACCAATGTCCTCGCAGCTCGCAAGCGCGCTCCCCAAAATCGACGGTGCCCTGGCGGATCAATTTGCTGCCCAGCAAGACATCATCAGCCAACTGAAAATCCAAGTGCAGCTCCTCACCGTCGAGACAACCTCGCAAACGGAACTCATCGACTTACTCAAAGGCGCGAACGAAAACCTTCGACACCGCGTGCTCGAATTACACCACGCCAATGAAGATATCAGACAAGTCGCGACCGGATATCTCAACATTGCGAGCCAACTCCGTGCCAAGACGATGCTGTCGTCCGAGGAACGCGAGATTGTGTTGTCCGCGGATCGCGCCAGCATGGTGCTCAAATGCAGCGCTGTTCCAGCGAATGTCAAAAATCAAGATATCGGTAAAACTGACAACGCTCTTGCGGAAAATGGGCAGTCGCCGCCGTCCGACGTCCAGCTGAAGCAAGACATTACTATTGTATCCTTGGGTCGCAGATCTTCCGTGTCACAGAACCAGAGGAGAGTCTCAATGACACGCCGAGAGAGGAGCTTCCAGCATGATCATCCCAACATGCGAACTTTGATACGATTCCCTTTGTTTGCCAGCTTCCCGCACGAAGTGATGGAAGAAGTCTCCCTGACATCCTACGAAATGCATCGAAAAGCTGGGCAGATCATTGTCAAAAAGGGCGAAGAAGGCGCTGAGATCTTTTTCCTGAAGGAGGGATCGGTGTCAGTCGTTGTGGATGAGGAGGAAATCACGGTCCTCAGTCCGCCAGTGTTTTTCGGAGAAATGGGAGTGTGTAAGTGGGCTGTGTGATTTCATTCATCGGCATCTCAAACCTCTCCGACAGTATTCAAGTTCCAACGGACGGCCACAGTAATAGCCAAAACAGACGCGGTGATGGTGGTCGTGACCAAGCAAAAGCTGGACGAAGTCATAACGGAGCACCCGGAAGTGCAACAGATTGTGGACCAATTCTCAAACAACAAGGAAAACTGGTGGAAAAACCAGCAGTACGTAATTCTTCATGAAAAGTTTGGAGCAGAGTTCGAAATCGACATTATTCGCGAGGATATCCAGAAGGTTTTTTTCCGCTTTTGTTGACCAGCTTGTCGCGTCTTGTGCTGCAAACTAAACTTTCCAAACAGATGAACATATTTTCCACAGCGCCGGATTCCTTTGTCGACGCATTAGCAATGTCAGTAACATCTTGTCATTCAAGCTTCAGCTGGGAAAACGTAGTCTCCGTTGACGAAGAGTCGGACGCCATGTATTTCATTCTGTCCGGCACAGTCGAAGTGGTTGGCAGCACTGGCGCTGTTCACGCAGAAATCGCGGCTGGCTCCTTTTTCGGAGAAGTCGGAGTGCTGCTGAATATGAAAAGAACAGCTTCCATTCGGTCAAAAAAGAAAGTCACGTGTTTCAGCTCGCGAAAAAGGACCTTGATAAAGTCATAAATGACTATCCCTCGGTGAAAGGAACACTGAAGGCTGCTGCCGATGAGCGATACAAACTATTTAAGCAAAGATCCACGTCGCAGCCGCACATTCCAGATCAGTTCGACATGGAAGTTGGAAGCCAGTCATTATCAAAGGTACCATGAATGATGCAATACTTTTGAAGTGGGCCTAACCAATGGTCCCAACCAGTTGAGCATATTCCAAGGAGTCGACCCATCGGTACTCTCAGAACTCGCAATGAAAATGATTCGAAAGAACTGGAATCCTCAGGAATGCATTATCCGCTGCCACGAAAACGGCGACAGCATGTTCTTCCTCGCCGCAGGAAATGCAGAAGTGTTGACTGAGTTTGGTGCCATCATTGAAACTGTATCGGGGCCATCTGCATTTTTCGGCGAAGTGGCCCTGCTGGAACGCGTCCCACGAACTGCAACCGTCAAATGCGTTTCAACCTGCTCGACATACGAGCTTCGTAAAGATGACTTTCAATCGGTTTGGAAAAGTACCTCGAGATTGCGCAGAAGATCAAGGCAACAGCGGACGAACGAATGCAGAATGTGAGTGACCAAGTTTCTCTGAATTCCGATTATCAACTGAACATCTCTCTACAAAAACAGTACCTGATGCGAAGTGTGTTGGCGTGAAACGCGTTCATGTTGTGGTGCATAGACAAAAACAACAAACACACCCCCTTTCAAAACTATTTTTTTTTCCCTCAATTGTCAAAGATTATTTAACTTGCTTGTGGTGACGGCGAACAAAGGGCCCCAACTTTCGTGATTTTCAAAGACACGCTTATGAACTTGAGCGACAACCAAGACTCGGTGGGCCACAGCGCCAGCACAGAGATTCCAGACGCGACCATCATCAGCCCAGAGTGTCCTGAGACCGAGTGTCCTGAGACCATCAACTGCAGTGGGTATCTAGACTCTGCAGTGTCGCTGTCGGAGGTTTCGGTCAAGGTGGACGCAATGGCCGTTGCCCTTCTCCAAACAAGAGTGCTGAACAGATGAAGCCATTGCTGCCCTCACTGCGCGTGTTGAAGCCATACAAGCCGACGGGATGCACAGCATGCCGTCGTGAGTTCGTTGAGCAGGCCAACAGCCTCCTTCTTCAAAGCTCGCAGGCAATGACCGCTTTCTCGAGCACTTGAACCACCCGTCGCCCGTACAGCAAGGGTCTACAAACGCTCAACAACAACGCGGAGCACAAACTTTCCCAAGACGAAAACGACGCCGTTCTGCCGCGCTTTTAAATTTGTCCGCGAAAGCCGACGCTTTTTTCCGCAATCCAATCAAAATGGTTTCGGGTCTTCCAGGGACGGCAGCTTCCGCCCGCGTGTTTGACGCGCATCCGAACTTGGACCTGCTCAAAAGATTTCCGCTCTTTTCCAGCTTTCCACAAAATGTGATCGAACAGGTTTCTCTGGCGTCATATGAACAAAGACGTAGGGAGGGACAAGCCATCATCAGAAAGGGGAGGGGGGGTGCAGAAATGTTTTTTCATTGTTTCTGGAACTGTGGCGGTTGTGGTGAATGATAAGGAGCTCGCTCCTGCTGACAACGCCAGCCTTTTTCGGCGAACTGGCCGTTTGTAAGTGCATGTGTGTTTTTTTATAGATCTCGTGACGCGACCAAATTCTTTTCGATACTAGTATTCCCATTTGAGCGTACCGCGACAATTATTGCCAAGACCGACTGCGTGCTGGCCGTTGTGACAAAGCAAAAGCTCGACAAAATCATAGAAGCGGCAGACCCGGCGGTACAAATGTCGATGCAAGAGTTTTCCATCGTCAAGGAAACTTGGTGGAAAAAACAACAGTCTGTTTCGGCTTTCGAAAAATTTGGCGCCGAGTTTGTCAACGACATAGCGAAAAAAGACATTCGAGAGGTAAAATTTAACCTTTACGCTTTTTTGAGATATTTATACATATGTCGTTCCTATTGCGGTCTTTTTTTTACGCGCTTTTCAGTTGGAAATCTTTTCGGGGACCCCGGATTCATTCATAGACACGCTGGCCATGACAATGAGCTGCCTCGTATTCAAAGCAGACGAAAACATTATCGAGCTCAACGCCGATGGCCGATGAAATGTATTTGTCTTGTCCGGGACTGTGGAAGTAGTCGGAAGCTCTGGGGATGTGCACGCCGAAATCGGAGCGGGCTCATTTTTCGGGGAAGTTGGGATTTTGCTGGACATGAAGAGAACCGCGTCGATTAGAGCAAAGACTGAAAGTCACTTGGTTCAAGTTGGGCGAAATCATCGCTGGATATGGTTGTCACAGATTATCCACTAGTGAAGGAAAAACTTGCGATTGCGGCGCAAGAACGGGTTCTATTGTTTGAGGAAAGGACACACACAGCCACGAATGAGGCGGTTCCGGATCAATTCGATGTGGAAGTATCAGAACAAGCACTTTCGAAGGTTAGTCGTGTGGGTCACCACGGCTTTACTAACGCGGCGAAAAAAAAAAAACCGCAGTTGAGTTTCTTCGAAGGTGTCGAATCTCATGTCGTGTCCGAACTGGCGCTTCTAATGATACGACATACGTGGGAGCCATCGCAATTGATTATCACGTGCGGTCAGTCAGGCGACAGCATGTTCTTTTTAACAGTTGGTTCTGCACAAGTGATCACTGAGTTTGGAGAAGTTGTGGATATCTTTGAAGCACCGGACGCGTATTTTGGAGAGGTAGCCATCGTCGAGCCAAGTGCCGCGAACGGCGTCAGTGAAGTGTGCCACGACATGCTCGACATACGAACTCAAGAAGGAAGACGTCACGTCAGCCATGAGAAGATACCCAATCATTGCGCAGCGAATCAAGGAACTGCCAACATGAGGTTGCAGAATGTGAGTTTCTACTTGAGACTTCAACAGCATTCGGGGTTAACGAATTGACACCTCCGTCTCCACTCTCAGTACCTGATGCGCAACATTCTTGCCTAGAAAGTCGGGGGGGGGAGGGGGGGGGGTGGGGGGTTTCAATTCTTTTCTGCCCGTTCCTGCCGCCCTCCGCCAACGCGAAACGGTTGTCTCGGTCTCAAATATACAGCGCCTTTTTCCACACAACTGCGTTGCTTTTATCGCAAAATACATAGCATTTACCACAACTCACCTGCTTACCAAGATCCCAAATCGCGGTGGATCAACGCCATAACACGTAAATCCTGTCACATGGTCTTCGGAAAAAAAAAAAAAAAAAAGAAAAGAATGCAAAAATTGCTCTTGACAGTGTCGACTGCTCGACGCTGCTTCACGACGGCGAAGACAGGACCCTTGCATGTCTACGCAGCAAAAGTCCAGCAGGGCGCATTCAGGGAGGACAAGCATCAATGGACCACCGTTGAGCGGCTCCAGTCACTGCACGACACCCTCGTTGTTCACACCCCGCCCGCAATTGTGCCTGTCGACTACGAAGACTCTGATCCGAAGGGACCTCATAGAGTTGGACTAGAGAAAATGGATGACGAGGCAAACGTTTTTAAGACTCTGTACGGCTTTCTCTCCGGGAATACCCGGAAACAAACGAAAAGACAGCAGGAATCGCAGATTGTGCCTGCCGAAAAGTATGGGCCAAAAGGGCTTTATCTGCATGGTGATGTAGGCACTGGTAAAACCATGACCATGGACCTCTTCTATCATTCCCTGGGAATCCCGAGGAAGCGACGGGTGCATTTCCATGCATTTATGCTTGATGTTCACAAACGAGTTCATCAGGTTTGTTTCGACCTTGTTTCAGATTTCGTGGCCTTCGATTTGGCTAATGTTTCAGGTTGCAACTGCCCCTCGCTATCTAGTTAAGGGAAGAACGGCATGTCAATTATGACCCAATCCCACCAATTGCGCAAGAGCTGGCCAACAATGCATGGGTGCTGTGCTTTGACGAACTTCAAGTCACGGATATCGCCGATGCTATGCTTCTTCGCCGCCTGTTTTCGGAGCTATATGCCAGAGGCGTGGTGACAGTCGTGACATCGAACAGACCTCCCGAAGGTGACTTTGAGAAACTTGCGGGAATCTAAACTCACGGCGTCTTTTATTAGAGCTGTACAAGAATGGACTTCAACGCAAAAGCTTCCTCCCAACAATTGAACTGCTCAAATCACGGAACATTGTCCATCCTTTGGACTCTGGAATCGACTACCGTCAGCAAGCAAGAGGAGCTGAGCAAGTATTCTTTCACCCGCTCAATGCAGAGACGTCAGCATCCATTGACTCAATATGGGCTTCAATCACCAAAGGAAAAGAAGGCAAGTCATCAACCACTCGCCTGTCAGCTACAACTAATGCTGGGACTCCTATTACAGTATCACCCAGAACAATGACATTCTTGGGAAGAACACTGACGATTCCCGAAACCTGCGAGCGAAATGCAAAGGCCTCATTTAAGCTTCTTTGTGGCAGTCCTCATTCTGCTGCCGACTTTCTCGAACTTGCCAGCCACTTTGATACTTTGATTCTCACGGACGTACCAAAAATGTCACTGACTCAACGAAACGAAGCTCGTCGATTCATTACCCTGATTGACGCTCTGTATGAGAACAAGGCCAAAATGTACATGTCAAGCGAAACGGAGGCCAGTTTATTGCTGGTTGGAGACCAGGATGATACCACCTCATCAAGTGGTGCGAAGAAGGAACGGGACCTTACTGCTGCAGACCGACAGTTGATGGACGATCTCAAGCTGGAGCTGAGCCATGTAAGTCAAATTTAAAAACTGCATTTCACGTGCTCACAATGTGTAACCAATCTTTTATTAGTTGACAAGCTCCATTTTCACGGGTTCTGAAGAAGCATTTGCATTCCAGCGAGCTGTTTCGCGATTGGTAGAGATGCAAGGTTCAAACTGGGGCACGCGAGTATAGACACATCCGATATTCATACAGTTCAATTCATTCAGTCCAAGTTAATTATCGGAGTTGGTTGCGAATTAAACTCGTGTTGCATAATCTGCTTGTTCCATGTTTGATGATACAACAATTCATAGTCGCGAGACAGACCTGTGAGAAAAGAGAGAAGGCAGTGAGAGATATCATAACGAGTGGCTTGTTGCGTGCTGCATCGGTTGCTGCAGTACAACGCCGAGATGGAGGGGATACGGAAGACCAACAGCGCACTGACCATCACCCGGCTCCTCTGCCTATCAATTCGCGCGAATCGGGGTGGGAGGGTTAAGCATGAGACCGCTCAGCCAGTGTATAAACAGGCCCAGAATTAACAAACATGTTCTGGTAGCCAATCAGTGCAATGTATCGAATATTGCCACGCTGCTTGCTATCGCAGTAATGAAGGAAGAAGGTCCCAGCCGACTGTGCACGAATATGATTGGCGCATTCAGCGCTCCGCCACCGCAAGCCACCCAAAAAAGGGTATATAAGCAGGGAAGCCCCCTTTTGTTGTACGGTACAATCCTCTCAAGCCTATTGGCTAAGATCAAGTGTAGTATCTGTTCTATTTAGTGTGATAACTAAATCTGCGTACATTGTACGTATCTATTATCACAATTATTTTTGCAACTGTTCTGGTCATCTGTGCTTGCACAGACCCGGAAACAGGTGTCGCTGGCCTTTCACTGCCGCCAGCTGACGCCGAGCAACCCTCTTATATGACAAATGATGAAATATCCTCTATCTGTTGGAAGGAGACTTCGGGCAGTAATGGGAAGTCGGGAGGAAAGCTAGAGCTGGGAACAGCGAATTGCACCAAGAATGATTCTGAGATGAAAAAGTTCTTCTTTATTCTCCGATCTTTCTTGCAGTTGAGATCACGTGCTGGAATCGCCTCTCAACACTTCCTATCGAGTCGGTCACGGTGAGTGAGACTGCTGAGCGTGCACTTATGTTGTTCTCGGAGAAGCTTCCCCTGAAGTGCAGTGAGGGGTTGAGCGATATGGTTGAGTGAATTGGCAGAGCGGAGCGGTTGGTGATTTTGTGGAGTAATAAAATTGATGGAGTCCGCATAAAAACCCAGTGGGAAAAAATGTGCGTGACTTTGTATGCTCCCTTGAAAACCTCGCTCGAGAGGGAAAAATGGTGGATGCAACACACGGTTGGTCGCTAGAAAAACCCAGCGGGAGAAAAACAAGCAAGGACGGTGGTGACAAAAACCTGAGATAACAGGAAAAAAGGGTCGATTAGGTAGACGTAAGACGTTTGAGGAGCCAAGTAAGGACAGCGATGGTATTTATTGCTTGGTTGCAGTATGCAAGGTCAGGAAGTTGCATTGAGATTTTAGTCCTAAGAGGGAGAAGAATTTACAAAAGGTAAATTTTTCGGTTGCACGGTGGAGGTTGATAAGGGTGAGTAGTTCTCTGCCAAGTTTGCTGATGGCCATGTACTCAGCTTCAGTGGATGACAGGGCAATGGTTGGTGACTTGGTTGATTTCCAGCTGACAGCGCTGTCTGCGAGCATGGTCAAATAACTGAGCTGGGATTTGCTGTCTGCGATGTAGACATGACAAGCTGCATCTGCATATCCAGTGAGCTGAGAGTTTCCTTTTGTGTTGTTAAGTTTACTTATCAGTACAGACAAAGGAGAAGTTAGATGAATGGGGAATCAAGAACATTGTCATTTCTAAAGTGGTGGCCAAAAGGCAGCCAACAAGGAAGCAGTTTCATACTACACCAACAGGTACTATTGAGGAACTTGTTGACAAGTATCCAAACCCAAAAGATATCCCGCCACAGGGATCTATATCCACCACTGGCTTGCCTGAACCACCAAAGTCCAGGAAAGCCATGCTCTTGCACCCATACAGTGAATACTTCCTTGCCACTGAGAAAGTTGAGCTCAACGCAATCAATCGTAAGAAAGTATGGAGAAAGGGTAGACATGTCAAAGGAAGAAAGCTCCTGAGACCAACGTAGATATACTTGTGCAAAGTCGACTTGGATACCAAAACAGTAGCCAAGTTTGACTCATTACTACAAGCATGGCTTGTAGTAATGAGTCACTTATAAGTTGAAGGTGTTGACTACAGTGACACACACTCACCAGTCATCAAGACACAAGCGGAAATCGATTCGAAATCCCAAGGAATGGGTCCACGGGAAAAATCTCAGAAAAGTTCTACGGCTTTCAATGCTGGTAGTAACAAGTCAAACAAATCCAATACTTATTCGGGTAATGGTAATGGAAACGGTTCAGTCATCAAATGCAACCGTTGTGGTAAAAATGGTCACATGCAAAAGGATTGTCATGTGAATCCCAGGAACTTTGACAAGTCGGCCTCGTCGAGTAGTTCTAATACCACTGGTAATGCTAATAATGCATCCAAGAAGTCTGGTAAAGTCAGGAAGTCAGGTTCTCTTTCTGTGCTGCCAGCAAGAAACAACATCAATCCTCAGAGACGATCAAAAAGTCAGACTGGATTAAGGACAGTGGCGCATCAGACATTTATTGTAATGATCGTCATGCCTTCAAAAACTTTGTTGAAAAGCAATCACAAGTTGAAATTGCTAATGGAAAATTGGACACCACACTTGGTTATGGTTCAATTGAAGTCGAAGCTATTCTATCTAATGGTACAAGTCACCGAATCGAATTTAATGATGTAGTCTACGCACCCAACTGCAAATTCAATTTATTGTCTACGATCTCGTTGGACAAACATGGTTTGAAGGAAGTCACAGAAAATGGGACCAGCATTTTTTATAAGGATACCACGGAGGTAATGACTGCAACCAAAGTTGACGATCGGTGGATTATGAATTTTAAGGTCATAATCAATGGTACAGCTCTTTCGGCTACTCAAAATGACTATGAAATTTTACATCGGCGTATGTGCCACATCAGCCACGCGAATATTCTCAAATTGTCAAAGATGGTCGAAGATTTTAAAGTGCCGCCATTACCACCTAATTTTCAATGTGACGCCTGTGTCGAAAACAAAATGACGAGGCGCCCATTCAAGAGTTCTTCAAATCCACGGTGTAAATATCCACTCGAGTTGGTTCACATGGATTTTGCAATTATCAACACACCCGGTCGAAATGGGGAAACGGTAATATTGGTTTTAACAGACGATGCCACACTGTGTCGGTTCACGTTTCCGATGAAAGGGCGTTCTGGCGACGAAATTGTCGAAAATTTTAAACCATGGCTTACCTGGGCAGAACGAATGTCCGGTAAAAAATTGAAAGTTATTCGGTCCGACAATGCCAAGGAATTTATCCACGGCACGTTCAAAAACTTTATTGTCGAACTCGGTATTGAGCAGCAAGTCTCGGTACCCTATGAGCATGAGCAAAATGGGATGGCAGAGGTCTCTAATCGGATTATTCTTGATCGAGCCAGGACTATTCTCAATGACTCTCCAGTTGGCTAAAAATTTCTGGCCATATGCTATTCTAAATGCGACGTACATATCTAATCGATCACCTGTCGTCCATAATGATTCTATGACTCCGATTGAGATGTTTACTGGTATCAAGCCAAATCTCGGTAATCTGGTAGTATTTGGTTCAAAAGGTTTTTCACGTCTACCTGCTGAACATCTTAAGGGTCGTAACAAATTGGATGTACGTACTGTTGCCTGCTATTTTTTGGGCTACACTAGTCACATCAACACCTATAACGTGGTTGCCACCAATTGGTCTGAAATTTTTACGACAACCAACGTCAAATTTGTGGAAATCAACATCACTGATCCTATAAGTGATCAGGTCGCACCTCAAAATGTCGAATTTTATGACGACGATATTGAGGATTCTCATGATCAGGAGGAGGTTGTTGATCAGGATGATGTCGAAAGTGTTGAATCTGAATTCAGTGAACTGGAGGAAGTAGCACCTGCCTCGTCGATCATCACGTATTCCTGTACCACGTCAAATTTGGGCTTCATCAAGAAACTCAGTTCATTATGCTTTTCTATCCAACGGTATCAATGACAAGGATCCACGCATTGTGGAAGCTCGTACTGTTGAAATTAACCAACTCAAGAATTTTGGAGTTTGGGAACATGTACCGAAATCTAAAGATATGCACGTCATTGGGTGTAGGTTTGTTGATGTACAGAAAAAGGATTCTCAAGGTAATCCTGGTAAATTCAAGTCTCGATTGGTAGCTCAAGGTTTTACAATGATCGAGGGTGTCGAGTACTTTGACACGTTTGCACCGGTAGCCAGGCCGTATTCAATCAGGATGTTTATGATCATGTGCTGTGATCACGATCTGGAGATGTATCAAGCTGACGTACGTAATGCTTTCGTTCAAGCCAAGCTGGATGACGAAGTGTACATGAGGCAACCTCCTGGATTTGAAGAGTACCCTTTTGGTAAAGGTGTACCAACCGTTCTAAAGCTTCTACGGGCATTGTACGGTACAAAGCAAGCTGCTAGAGCATGGAACAAGACGTTTAGCAGTTCATTGAAAGATCTCAGGTTTCAAGCCAAGTGTCTTCGACCCATGTATTTTCACACGTGGGAAACTCACGGACAAGGATTTCATCATGTTAATCTTAATCGTGGACGATTTTCTGTGTGGTATTGCCAGGAGCAACAAGTCTCTCTGGGCCAAGTTCGTTAAGGAGTTATCTGCCAAATTTGAAATCAAGGATTTAGGTGTAGTGGAACGTTTCGTTGGTATGCAAGTCATGAGGGACGAGTCTCGGATCTATCTATCACAGAAGCCATCTCTGGGTGAGATGCTAACTCATTTTGGTATGACGGAAGCTACTACAAGGGAAACGCCAATGGTAGGCACTCCAGTAGCACCTTCAGATGACAACGACACCACAACACAACCTTACAGGAGTCTCATTGGATGTCTCTTGTACCCTACTCAATGGACAAGACCAGACCTAGCCTTTGCTGTTGGTAGTCTTAGTAGATTCAATAATAAGCCAAGTGATGTTCACTGGAAGCACGCTACCGATGTTTTACGGTACGTTAAACAATCACTGGACCTCTGTCTAGTGTTCACACGGTGCAAGGAGTTCCACCATGTCGGCTACGCGGATGCTGAATGGTTAACAGACACGATTGACTGTCGTTTCACATACAGCTACATCACGTTCTTGGACTCAAACATTATGCACTGGAAAAGTAAACGATCTGGAGGAGTTGTAGGTTCAACAACAGCTGCCGAATTGGAGAGCGTCTATATGTGCCTCACTCATATGATCTGGGAACGCGATTTACTCAAGTCTCTGGGAATTGTAACCAAGAGGATGAAGATTTTCAATGACAATATGGCCTTGATCAAGATTCTGAACAGCGAAAGGATGCTGGACAGGACTAAGCACATGGCGGTGAAAATTGAGTTTATTCGTGAGTACATCAACAAGCAAGAGCTCAACATGGAACACATCAGCACTACTGAAATGAAGGCTGACATGTTCACAAAGAGTCTTGGCAAGATTTTGTTCAAGAAGGGAGTGGATGGAATTGGTTTGGTAAGCCATACATGATTGTACATGTGTGGAGGAGTGTTGAATTCAGTCGTAGGACACGTAATTCTTTATTTACACATTGCCAATCTTAATTATTTCTTTACAATCACTCATCTTTCTTCTGGATGTTTTTCAGTCTCTGTCTTTTCATCCAATCATTTTATTCGATAGTTGTTTTACAAGCTACCTCTTTGTTCTGTTTTTTTTGATTCACACAATGGGTCACTTGACCATTGTTCTTAGTGTTTCGTATTTGACATCTGCTTCTCCCTTGAGAACAGATCTTTATCTTCTACTATTTGCTCTCTGTTGCAGTATTGTTCTTATTGACTGCGTATATCCTTAGGTTAGCCAGTTATGATACTTCTTCTTTCTTACACTAATAGTTGTATGATTCCTTAGTTGATATATTAAAGAGTAGTAACTATCGATACAAGCTTTAAGAACTTCACGAAGATCGCTATATAGTCGTGTTCCAGCGCCTATATTTCTACATGACTTCCTCTTCCGCTTTTGCCTCACTCCTGTGTTGTCTACAGAGGTCAAGGCATGACTGCTTTCAGCTGACGCGGTTGAAGCTCCAGGATTGAGTGGATTAAAGCTACCTGGTAAAGGAGTATTGGCTGCATGAGTATTGGTTGCCCTATGCGTATTGACGGTGAGAGCATTGGTGTTGAGAGTGTTGGAGAGGGGATCATTGGCTGATTTTGTTGCGCTAGCAGGGCAAGGGTTGGCTGCTAAGGAGGTGCTGGCATGGGAATTTACTGCGGAAGGGTTCCACCCAAGCTGTTGCTGGTGGATGGTGTTGTGGTGTTGCAGATACATTGATTGGGATGGTGGCGGGAGGTAAGTGGACTGAAGGCCAGCGAGGAATTCGTCTACATTGGTGATTGATTGCTGAAATGATCAGTGTTAATAAGATTGGTGGTTGGAGCGCATGTGGTAAGTTGTTACTCGTTGGTCTGGCATTTGTGCGTGAGGTGGCAGAGCTGTTTAGGCGGTTTTTTTTACGTGAAAAAGAGAAGAGAACAACCTCCCTTGCAGCAGAACACCCATCACCTTGCGGCTGCAGCTTTATCCTAAAGTCAGAGCTTACCCTTCTGCCGCTAATATCCCTTTGGGATTCCTCCCTCCTTCCACTACCTTCTGTCCCTCATGCAACCAACTGCTTTGAATCTGCTTCCCTACATGCCTTCTCCTTTTACCGCCAGTCACTCTCACACGCAGCTGGACTGAATGTCTGGCATACGATGCGGATGGATGCCTGCTTGACGAAGGCAGCGTGGCGGTGGATTGGTGGTTGGTGGGTTGCTGGTGGTGGATTGGCAGCCGTTCAATTGGGCTTGTGGCCTCCACGTGACGTTGATTAAATATATCGAATAAGAAAAAAACGCTGCATTTTTGAAGTCAATCCTGAAGTCAATCCCTGGTCGCGAGCAGGGATTGAGATATTTTTGAGAAAAAACAGTTCAATACTTTCTCGATTTGTTTTCAAAAGTTTCACAATCCTTTTTCGATTTTCTTGCCAATCAGCCTATATAAACTAACCCTTATTCAAATTGTAACTTTTAGGTTTGTCGAAATTTCTTCTGAACTTCTTGAGTGATTTTTGTATTCTCTTAATCTAGCACTTGTGTTATTGCGTAACTTGATTAAATGAAACTGAAAAGGTAACTTTTAGGTCACAGTGCGATGCACGCACCGTGGTACCTGCAGCAGGCGCCGACCCTCCGGGAAGTACTCCCCATGCTCCTCTTGAACTTGTCACTCACACTGCGGATTGCCCCAGAGCCAACACCCATGTGTTTGACGGTCCTTCTCAGTCTGCTGGTCCATCCCACTCCCATCCACGTTCTGTCGATGCTCCCAATCCATCTACGCAGCAGGACATGTGCCTATGCCTGGAATTGCTGCGAACGCGCTTGGAAAGCCCTGCTGTGGGGTACGTCGCGGGTGTATCACAGTGCGATGCACACACCGGGGTACCTGCAGTAGGCACTCCCCTCCCGGGCAGTACTTCTGGCTCATCGCTCTTGAACAATACTCACACCCCCAACCGTGCTAGAACTCAAGAGCTGATCAACGAGGCCTGGGAACACTTTCTGTCATGGGTCCGAAATGCTGCGTCAAAGTCCATTGGTGTCCTCCAAGTCTCTGACCACTTGCCATCCGAGTTCTGGACTGATGAGCTCGAACAAAGTCGGGACAACGTGCAGCAAGAACTTGCGAACGTGCAGCAGGAAATCGAGCATGGCCAGTTGTCTCGTCTCGAAATCAAACACCTTGCTGCCAAATTGACCAACACTCAGCGTGCTTACCGTGCAGATCTGACCACGCGCAAACGTGTGCTCTTTGAAGATGCTATCGATAAGCTCACGGTCCCACAAAACATGTCCTCGTTCATGCGCATGGTAAAAGGAGCCAAGTCGCGAAAAGACCGCACTGTTTGCAAACTGGACCTGGCAAAAATCAATGAACACGCGGCTCATTTTCGAACTACTTTCGGTGCACCTCCGACTGGACATCCCCAACCTGGACCCCCTGCGCTTGAGGAAATTCAGTCGCGTTCAACTTCCGAAGTCTTCAACCTGGATGCAATCAAGTCTGCGATTGCTGGACTCCCACTCGGAAAGGCTACTGGATCCGATGGAATTCCTGCTGAACTCATTAAAGCCGGTGGCGATCTCATGGCTGATGTTCTCGGTGTGTTTCTGCCCATGGTCCACGCTGCTGCAACCATTCCATCTGATTGGAGGAAGGCGCTCATTGTGCCGGTCTTCAAGAAGAAGGGATCTGATCAGGACATTGCGAATTACCGGCCCATTGCGTTGACGTGTACAATCCGGCGACTCTACGAGCGGCTGCTTGTTCCTGAACTTGGACCTGTGATGCAACAACTCGACGATTTCCAAGGCGGCTTCAGACCCGGGCAGTCCTCGCTTGATCAAGCAATGGTTCTGCACGAAACTCTGAACACCAATGAACATGCATCCACCATTCTGCTGGACATCAAAGCGGCATATGACGAAGTTGATCAACGGGTTCTTTGGGAAATGCTCACCCAAGTCTTTGGTCTGGATGCATTCATGCTGGCGCGGCTCCAGGATCTTTTCGATCACAACTCGTGCTGTCTGGTGGTGGCTGGCGTGACTAGTGATCCAATTGCCAACGAACAAGGTCTTCTGCAGGGTGCTACTCTGTCCCCGATTCTGTTCAACTGTCACATCCATGGTCTCTCAATTCGGCTACGTGCTCCTGGAATCCCTCGAATTCGAATCAACGGTATCCAGCTCAACAACCTCCTGTTTGCAGACGATACCTCTCTGGTGGCTGCAAAACAACACGATCTTGCAGTCCTGCTCCGAACGTGTGAGGAATGGTCAAACACTGTTGGAATTCGGTTCTCGCCATCAAAGTGCATCTACCTCGGTCCTGCTCCAGCACTGCGTGATGTGCCTCTCAAGCTCTACAACGTGGACCTCCCGTCTCAGCAATGTGCTCCCTACCTCGGTATCCCTTTTGGTCAACACGGAATCAACTGGGCCCTACTGGCGAAAGAACGAACATCAAAAGCGCGTGGTGTCATTGTGGCGCTGGCGTCAGGTGGTATGAATGCAATGGGCTGGGCTCCTGCAGCATCTGTTACTATCTACAGGAGTTTCATTCGACCAGTCCTCGAGTATGGCATTGCTCTCAAGCTCCCATCCGCGTCCATGCTCAAGTTGTACGAGTCGGTCCAACGCCTTGCGCTACGGATTCTCACCTCAACACCCCGCAACACATCCGCTGCCGCACTCCACAAGCTGCTGCAAGTCGAACCGTTCAAACACCGTGCTACGGAGCTCAATCTCATGTGGTCCTCGCGCTTGCATAACTCGACTGATCGCTCCATTCCGGCTGTTCGTTTCTGGCGCGGCGCTCTGCTCGGCGCCAATAAACCATTTCAGGAATGTCTTCCCCGTCTTGCTCGCTCCAACCCACTTGTGACCCATGAGGATGCTAAATGGATTGATTTTCGACAGCAACCACTGGCTCGTCCACCCCCAGCTGAAGTCCCCTTCCGGTCCCCTCCAAAGCCAAAACAAGCGTTGTCTGACAATGCTCGCAAGAAACTGCGCAAGGAATCCATCGTCAACATGGACAACAACCCGGACACCATCGCTGGCGCAATCCAAGTCGAAATCAAAGACCCAGTCCGGCCATACCTGACTACCTGCAAGGGAATCGACCGCAAGACACGCAACACCATCCTTCGCTGGACTCTTGGTGCTGTTACCCGACACGAACCATGCCTCAAGTGCAACAACGTTCTGACCCGATCCCATGCTGCTGACTGTTCTGGTGCCACTGCTCTCCTGCGCATCAACTGGGACACGCTTGCACCTCCTGCCGGCCGAATGACCTGGCTTGATACGATCCTAAATGAAGTCCGGAATACACCGCCCTCCGAAATCGACACGTACACCGAAGTCTCTTCTGCCGTAGCTCTCATCTACACCGAATGCCGCCATCTCCAACAGCAAGCCAATGGCTACTGGGCCGAGCCAGATGCACCAGCACGCCCACTGCCACAACGCCAACCTCGCAATCGCATAAACCCACCTGGGGGAGTCTCACGTGGACGACCCCAGCGAAACCCAGAGCCCGGATAACCAACCGCCAAGCTCTAACTGACCATACGTATTGTATTACTTTTACCGACCATCTGTTCTGTTAACATCTCCGCACTTTACTTCATTTTTTTGGAGTTTTCTGAACTTTTTTGAGTGATTTTTGCTATCTTTTGCCGCCGCACTTGCGTTACTGAGTAACTTGAATAAAAGAAACTGAAAACGTAACTTTTAGGATTGGTAAAAACCCAACAGTCCTTGGGGATGTTTGGGGGTTTTCCATCTTGGTGCTTTATAATTTCTACTGTGAAAAAATAGAAAACCAGGGAGCTACCCACAAGTTTCCACCCATGAGTGATTCTTTCATGTTCTATTCCAAAAGGGTATAAATGGTAGAGCTTCCACAAGGCAAATAATCATATACTTAGACCAATACTATTGTTGTAGCACCTAGCCCTCAAGTCACAAACCCTCGTACAGCATGCCACCACCATTTACACCGACAAGGCATAAGATGGCTGAGGCAACACATCTGTTCTTTTGTTCTGATGTTCTGTTGTTGTTGTCTTTCTTGTCAGTTTAGCAATTTTTACAAAAAAGTCAGTTGATAAGGTTCAGCCGAGGTTCAAGAGAACACCAACAGCATTGTCAGCAATTGAAACACACTTAGGAGATAGAGAGATATCGCTTTGTATTAGTCAATTGGCCGGGATCTACAGTGTCAATCAATTGTTGTCTACATCTATGTCTACTACTGCAGTTGCTGCTCCAGACTTGTCCTCATACCTGTCTAGGAGTCCCTTGCACAAGCGAACCCTATTCTGATACAAATTCAGAGCAATAAGACGAGCAGATGCATTGTTTATTCTACACTCGACAACGGTGAGTGACAAAACATCGATATGTTCCAACTTGGTAGGCCACATTTCCATTGTCAAATCTGTCCAACCTGAGGAGGGGCCAATAGGAACGACCGTTTCGACGGGGAGCATTTGTTCCTGCAGCTTGCATGACCACAAACATGGCAGTGGAGATGTACTTGAAATATGGGACCGAATCGCCGTCCACGTGCGCAGTGATTCGATCCAAGATTTCTGGGGGCATCGATTCTAGCGTCCTGGCTGCTGGGATGGTGGCTGCGACAGATTGGAGAGTAGATGAGGAACTTGCGGTGAGCGACACTTGATCTCCCGACTGGAACTCCGAGAAGGCATCGATACGCGGCAGTTGGCTCATTTGAAGCAGTTTGCGGTAAAAGTTGATTTCGTCCAGGGCATGGCGGTGGAGGGATGCGGTTTGCTGGTTGTGCCTCCGGCAACACGCGCAAGTTGGTGATATTGAGTTGTTGATAGTAAAGGATATTGTTTATTCTCGTGTAACCTTCTTCTTAAATACTAATAAAGTAAGCTGAAACAATAAATGTTAATTCCTACCGAAACGCATTTTGTTCCAGACAATTCTGCTAACAAATTCTGCTGAAACCACCCGAGAATGACGATGACGCAATCACGCCGCCAAGGTCGGGAACTTCAACACTCCCCCTTACCGACCACGGCCTGAATCCTGACCGCATCCCGGAACCGCTCGAACTCCCCCGGTCCCTTGGCCTTGGTGAGTCCGTCTGCTTTCTGCTCTTTTGTTGGTGTAAACACTAACTCGATCTTGTGTTCTTTCAGGGTTTCTCGTACGAACGTCGTCTTCGCCAATATGTGTCGCGTCCGATCATTTACTACGGCATGCTTGCTTGACGCGATGGCCGCCTGATTATCCTCGTGTATTGTGCTTTTGATGTCCGTAATCCCCAAACCAGTAAGTAGTTCTTTCAGCCAAACCACTTCCTTAATTACATTGACTAACGCGTTGATCTCGGCTTCCATTGACGACAGTGCGACGGTCCTTTGTTTTTGTGACCGCCAGCTGACTAAGTTGCCCGCCACATACACCGCATGCCCGCTTATGCCGTAGGCTCCTTCGCTCAAGTGGCTCGCGTCGACCCAGGCCTCGATTTGGTGAGTATCCCCCTTTGTGTACTTGAGCTCGAACTTGCTTGTGTTGACCAGATACCCTGCCAGTCGTCTCAGTGCTGCCCAGTGTGTTTCTGAGGCCTTGGATGCAAACCGCCCTAGGTAAGCCGTTGCGTATGCTATGTCCGGTCTTGTGGAGACTGATGCGTACATCACTGCTCCAAGTAGACTCCTGTAGTCTGGTACCGCTGGTCCGTCGATTTCCTCTGGTAACCGTAGGCCTGGCTCCATGGGCGTTTTCCACTTGGTGTTTTCCAGCTGGTATTTGGCTCCAATCGATTCTATGTAACTTGACTGCTGGAAACTTGCCATCTCTGTGGTAACTTGGTACTTGATTACTGATCCGAGTAAGGCGTGTACCTCCCCCATGAACTTGATCTTGTACTTCTGGACTAACTGCCTTTCTACCCAGTCGCGGAGTTCCTCGTTGTTGGTTGCTACCAGGATGTCGTCCACATATAAGGTGATCCATAGCTCACTCCCCCATTTTTCGATTCTGAACAGCCCCGGATCTGCTGTGGCTTGCTTGAAGCCGATGCTAATCAATGTTCCCTTGAATTCTTCGTTCCATAGATACCCGCCTTGCTTGGTTCCGTACAGTCCCTTGAGTAGTCGCAATGCCTGGTCCTTTCGATCAACATCCGGGTCTAGCAGCTCGTATCCTTCTGGAATTCTGATTACTAGGTTGTAATCCATCTTGGAGTTCAGGTACGCCGTCACGACATCCATCTGTGTGATCTTGAATCCTTTTGCTAGTGCTACACTAATGATAACTTTGATTGTAGTGGTCCTGACAACTGGTGCGAATGTCTCGTCGTAGTCTATCCCTTCGACTTGTGTGAACCCGCGTACTACTAGTCTTGACTTGTACTTTTCAAACACTCCCGCTGCATCTTGTTTCCTCTTGTGTACCCACTTGGTGTCTGCCACGTTTTCAGTTGGTTCCTGCTTGAGGTTGATCATTTCCCAGGTCCCATTCTCCACCAGTGAGTTGAGTTCATCCAGAATTGCGTCCTTCCACTTCGGTGCGTCTTCCCGGTCAAGTGCCTCTGCTGTCGTCCTTGGGTCTTCCAAAACTGCTGAAAAGGCGTAAGCTGCTCTCCTTTGGCTTCCCTGGATTATGTTTGATGAGTCTACTGATGAGTTGATGTCCTTAGGTGCTAATTTGTCAGTGGGTTCCCATCTTCGTGTTTCTCGCGCTGGTACTGGTACTTTCGATGGTCTTGGTGCAGGGCTTGCTGGTCCTTGTCGGCCTCTCCAGATTGGCGCTGGGCTGCTTGGCTCATTCTCGTTCTGTTCCTCATATTCTTCTGGCTGGTCTTGCTGTCTTGGGTTGGCTTGTTGTCGTGGTCATGTTGGTTGTTCATCGTCATCCTCATCTTCTCCTTCTGAGTCTGAGAGTAGGTCCGGTAGGTCTTCGGCATCTCGTTCCTTGGTGTTTGAGAATTTGACATGAACTGACTGGAAAACTCGTTCAGTTCCCTCTTCCAGTAGCAGGTACCCTTTTTCTCTGATTCCCAGTACTCGGCACTTGGTACCTTTCGCGTCAAACTTGTTCCGCTTGTGCTGGTCAACGTAGACTGTGCATGATTCTCCGAATGGTCTGATGTACTTGAGGTTTGGTCGCTTCCCGGTGAGTAGTTCACATGGTGTTTTCTCTGCTGCTGTACTGCTTGTGGGGCATCGATTTCTGATGTACACTGCCATTTCAAATGCGTAGTGCCAGTACTTGGTCTTGTCGAGCTTGGCATCCAGTAGCATGGCCCTTGTTGTCTCCATGATGGTTCGGTTCTTTCGTTCCGCTATGCCGTTCTGTTCTGGGGTGTATGCCGTTGTTATTTGATGTTGGATCCCGAGCGCCGCGCACCAGTCTTGCATTTTCTTGTTTACAAATTCACCGCCTCCGTCCGAAATGATGGTTTTCACTTGGTGGTTGTATTGTTTTTCGATGATCTTGACAATGTCCGCAACGGCTTGAGGAGCTTCACTTTTCTTCTTCAGGATTTTCGCGATGGTGCAGCCACTACCGGTATCGGATACCATGAGGATAGGGATTTCGTTTACGAAGGTAAGGTCCATGCTGATTTCTTCCCCCGGCATTTCTGTTTTTGCTGATCGTTCTTTGTTCACGTGCCTGGTGGTTTTTGCTGCTGTACAGATGTCGCAGTCCCCAAGTTCCTCGTCTGTGATTTTGATGCCGTCTGTCAGGCTGGGTAACTGCTGTAGATCTCTTGTGTTCAGGTGTCCCATTGATCGGTGAGCTTCCCTTGTGCTGAGTTTTCTGATGTCTGATACCGTGGTTGCTAATCCCACTTGCTTGCCTTGTATTGTGTAGAGTCCTTCTTCAATTTCGTCTGCGCGGAGGATGATTTTCCCTTTGATGGAGACTGACGCACCATTTCCGTCGAAGCTGATTGCTGCGCCTTTTGTGCCTAGAGCCGAGATTGAGAGGAGGTTCACTGATAGTCCTGGTACATACAATACTCCTGTGATGGTTACTGGTCCGTCTGGCCCTTGTAGATTCAATGAGCCGGTTCCCGTGATTTTGAGTTCGTCGCCGCTTGCAACCGTTACTTTCCCGAGTTCGCTTGAAGATTTCCAGTTGGTTAATGTTTCCTTGTTCCCAGTCATGTGGTTACTTGCGCCTGAGTCTAGGATCCATGATCCGGTTCTTGGTCCCGTCTTTGATACCGTGAGTACATAGTGCCTTGATTCTGTTACTTGGTTCGCTTGCTTGTCGTCCGTTGCTCTTTCTCTTCGTTGGTAGGGTCCTTGTCCTTCCTTGCCACCGTTCTTTGCCCAGCAGTCCATCTTCTTGTGTCCTTGCTTGCCGCAGTTGTCGCAGTCGCCGGTGAATCTTGGTGGTTTTTGCCTTGCTTGCATTGCTATCGTGTTGCTGTTACTAACCGTCTTGATCGTGACTAGGCCATATTCGTACTCCGCGATGATTTTTCCTTTGAACTTCTTGTAGTTTTCCAGTAGCTCCGACTGGGTTCTGATTGCCTGAAGGGATGACTCCCATGACTGAGGTAAGCTCCGCATGACTATGTTGATCATGTCCGGATCACTAACTAGTTTCTTTCCGAGTACACATCTGTGTTCCTCCAGTTTTCCAATGTGGTCAATCACGTTGCCACCTTCTTCCATTTTGATGCCTCTGAGCATTGTCTGGCTCCTGTATTGGAGATTTGCTTCGTCGGCGGCGGTAATGTCCCTGACGGCGTCCATCATTTCTTTTGCGGTAGTAGCTTTCCTAAGATGCTCGTAGTACTTAGGTAGGATCCTTTCAACTATTTTCCCCATGGCTTGGATGTCCACCGCTACCCACTCTTTCAATTCCGCCACAGCGGACTCGGCTGGCTTGGCTTCGGTCAGTGTGTGTCCGATTTTCTTGCCGTTGAGGTGGTGACGCATGCCGAACTCCCATTCTTGGTAGTTGCTGCCATTGTAGAGGAGGATTTCTTGCTTGCTCATGGTTCTAGACTTTTTGGTTTTGGAGCTTTGGTGCTGATAACGTATTGAGTTGTTGATAGTAAAGGATATTGTTTATTCTCGTGTAACCTTCTTCTTAAATACTAATAAAGTAAGCTGAAACAATAAATGTTAATTCCTACCGAAACGCATTTTGTTCCAGACAATTCTGCTAACAAATTCTACTGAAACCACCCGAGAATGACGATGACGCAATCACGCCGCCAAGGTCGGGAACTTCAACAGGTGAGTATTCAATTTTTTTTTTTTTTTTTTTTCGGAAGAAACTGGATACGCCTGTTTTCTTTCTGGACTGTTGCTCTGAATCGGTCTCTGTGATGCTGGTGGAACTGGATAGGCCTGGACGGTCTCTCTATCGCAACGGTCAGAGTGGCAAGCGCTGACTTGGTTTTATCCTGGGCATTGCTCCAAAAATTGGCGGACGAAAAAGAACCATAAATGGGCCTTGACATCATCATAGTTGGTGAGCATCTCAGACTGCTGCAGGACTCGGACCCATCGCCGCACTCTCTCTATTTCTGTCACTATCTTTCTCTCGCTCTCTTCTCCCCCTCTCTCTCTCGTCATCAATCCATACCAACCTCCGACCATCACATCCACAGGAGGCGGCATAGCCGGAAGCACGCTTGCACTAGGTCTCGCACAGGCAGGACATACGGCAACCATTTACGAACGGTGCGTTGATATTCTGTTCAGTGTTTTCATGCCAACGTACCAGCGTTTCCCCATCAATACAACTCGACGATACTCTCCACTAAATCCATCCATCCCCGTCACTCGAACCCGCAAACCTCTTTTCACACCCGTCTCTCTCCCAGGGAGGAAGTGCGCATCTCGGAGGGAGTTCTCGCCATGCCTGACTTTGGTTTGCTACTGATTAAAATGTCCACCCAATATGCAACTAACGTTACAAACAAAAACACAAAACAAACACAGGCGCCGTCGGAGGAGGTGCGAATCTGATCTAGTTCCTTCAAACAGCAGCAGCAGTTACTCACCTGGAACGATGCGCTCTAAAACCCCACACAGGCATCATGATCACTGCGAATGGGCTGCAAGTCTTTAAACACTTTGGCGTATTGGATGCCATTCGAAGAGAAGGTAACTTGTCATTTGAACGATTGGGACACGCGACGAGATTTCTGTAAATGCAAACAGGATCTGTGTTCTCATTCCAGGTCAAAGGACGAACCGCAACGTTTACATGAACCGCATTGACGGAACTCCCATCACAAGTTTTAAAGTCGCAGAGGATGATGAATATGTGTGTAGGTGTTCAACTTGTTCAGGCAACACACAAAAAAAGCATGAAGTAATAACGAAATCAAAAACAAACAAAAATAAAAAATACACAGGCATCATGCGTTCCGCGCTGCACAAGATTTTGAACGAAGCTGCAGGTGAACTGGGTGTCCGATTCGTGTGCGGAAAACGGCTGGAAAGTTTTACCCAAACTGTCAGGAGCGAGACGGAAAAAGCGTCCGTTACGGTCCAGTTTGCTGATGGAACCTCTGTCACTGGCGATCTTTTGATTGCTGCTGACGGGATCCGTTCGAAAACGCGTGAACTCCTTTTTCCTGGATCAAACGATAAACCCATCTACACGGGAACCAGAGGTTTTCTTGGCCTCACGCGACTGGAGGATGGGGATCCTTGGTTAACAAAGTCGGCCATTTCGTTCTTCATGAACACAAGCAATCGAACGAGCGTAAATATGATGAGTGTGGGAAACAATCTAATTTCCTGGAATGTTGCGGACCATCAGGAGGAACCTGCTGAGGTGGACAGCTGGGTACCGTACGCAGACTTTCCAAGAGAAGCGGAACGGCTTGCAGCGCTGTTGGAGTCGTGGAACGCGCCCAAGGACATTGCGCAGATTATTGGGAACGCGTACCGTATCTCACCCGTCACGATTTACGACCGCAAATCAATCGAGAGTTGGACCGTCGGCAGAGTGACGCTAATTGGGGATGCTGCACATGGAATGCCGCCGCATTTGGGACAAGGAACAAGTATGGCGTTGGAGGATGTAGGCGTGCTGGTGGATCTGCTGAGAAGGTTTCCAGCTGAACCCGACCGCTGCTTGCGCATGTATGAAGCGATTCGGATTCCTCGAACAACAAAGATTGCGGAGCAGACCCGGCAGATGGGCGCATCGCAGTATACCAAAACGAACATTCAGCGGTTTGTGGGTGAACTTGGGCTCAAGTTCCTTGGGTGGGTCGTAAACACGTTTGACTTTCGCGTGTACGAGTATGACTATATTTCTGAGGTGGAGAAGCAGTTGAAGATAGAGTCCAATACTGCTGCTTCTCCTGCAAAGTGGAATAAAGATGAACTTTAGAAAGAAGAAGGATGGAGGGATATAATTTGAAAAGCATCCTGCTGCAAGGACCAATTCAAAGGGCCGCCGATCATGCTCCAATTAAAAAACCGCATCGGTTTGATTTATCAGTGATGCTCTCAGAGTCTCGAGAGGCTGCAGCGACTCCAAATCCACCCTCCGCCGCACCTGATTCTCCTCTGTCTCTCTCATGACTTTCATCTCAGTAGAATATCGGTACAGGTGTTCTCGCTCGTTCTTCGCTGTCTGTCCCTCCGCGCCCGTTTCCTGCGCAAGCGCGGTCGTCAAATTTGATTGACCTGGGCATTTCTTTCAAACAGCAATTCTAAAAAATTGGGGGACAAGAAAAGAACCTTACATAAAATGGGACTCGACATCATCATTGTTGGTGAGCACCTCTGACTGCTGCAGGGCACATGTCCACCATGGCATTCTCACTGTTTCTCTGTCTCGCTCTCTCGCTCTCTCGCTCTCTTCTCCCCCCTGTCTCTTTCATCGATCCTTGCTGACCTCCGAGCATGACATCCACAGGAGGCGGCATGGCCGGAAGCACTCTTGCGCTGGGTCTCGCACAGGCAGGACACACGGCAACCATTTATGAAAGGTGCGTTGATATTCTGAGTGAGTTTTGGAGCACTGAACAAGTCAATCAATTTAACTCGATGCTCCGTAACCCCATCCATCCATGCCCCGTCACTCGAACGATGATCTCACAATGCTTTCATCGCTACCACAGGGAGGAAGTGCGCATCTCGGAAGGACGTCTCGCTGTTCCTGAGTTTGGTTCGTTTCTCTGATTGAAACTCGATGAAAATGTCTCCCAATATAAACGTCAACAAAACAAAAACAAAACAGGCGACGTTGGAGGAGGTGCTACCCAACTATATCCAGCGATACGTGTATACGCAGTACTTTTGCTCACCCTAAAATGAACCCACTCAGGTATCATGATCACTGCGAATGGACTGCAAGTTTTCAAGACCTTTGGCGTGTTGGATGCCATTCGTCGACAAGGTAACTTATTTTAAATTCTAAAGATTGGACCGTGGGAGACTGTCCCTGCGAATGCAAATAGGATCTGTCTTGCTGATGCCAAACGCATCTTCCCCCATCTCACGTTAGGTCAGAGCGCCAACCGCAACAGTTACATGAACCGCATTGATGGAACTCCCATCACTTGTTTTAAAATGGCTGCAGATGATGAATATGTGTGTAAGTATTCAATGCTTCAGGGTGTATCGGTGTTTGTAGGACGAAAACTAAACAAAGAAAAAAACTCCAGGCATCATGCGTTCTGCTCTGCACAAGATTTTGAACGAGGCTGCAAGTGCACTGGGTGTCCGATTCGTGTGTGGAAAACGTCTCGAAAGCTTCACCCAAACTGCCGCGACCGACACGGAAAAAGCGTCCGTCACAGTCCAGTTTGCTGATGGAACCTCTGTCACTGGCGATCTTTTGATTGCTGCTGACGGGATCCGTTCGAAAACGCGTGAACTCCTTTTTCCTGGATCAAACGATAAACCCATCTACACGGGAAGTAGAGGCTTCTTGGGCATCACTCGACTGGAGGATGGGGATCCTTGGTTGACAAGGTCGGCCATTTCGTTCTACATGAACACAAGCAATCGAACGAGCGTAAACATGATGAGTGTGGGAAACAATCTAATTTCCTGGAATGTTGCGGACCATCAGGAGGAACCTGCTGAAGTAGACAGCTGGGTGCCGTATGCGGACTTTCCAAGAGAAGCGAAGCGACTTGCAGCGCTGTTGGAGTCGTGGAAAGCGCCCAAAGACATTGCGCAGATTATTGGGAACGCACACCGTATCTCACCTATCACGATTTACGACCGCAAATCAATCGAGAGTTGGACCGTCGGTCGAGTGACTCTGATTGGAGACGCTGCACATGGAATGCCACCCCATCTGGGACAAGGAACGAGCATGGCATTGGAAGATGTCGGCGTGCTGGTGGACCTGCTGAAAAGGTTTCCTGACGATCCTGACCGCTGTTTGCGTGTTTATGAAAAGATTCGGATTCCTCGTACAACAAAGATTGCGGAGCAGACTCGGCAGATGGGCGCATCGCAGTACACTAAATCGAGCATGCAGCGGTTTGTGGGTGAAGTTGGACTCAAGTTTTTTGGATGGGTTGTGAGCACGTTTGATTTTCGCGTGTACGCGTATGACTATGCTGTTGAGGTGGAGAAGCAGTTGAAGATTGATGCAGCTTCCCCTGCTGTCAGTGCAAAGTACATGTAATTCAAGCTTGTAAATTTCACTTCTTTATTTTCATGCAATGAGCCTCTCCCTCTTCCAATCGTTGTTGTCTCTTGTGAACAATACGCGGTCATGCAGCTTACCCAGATTTCCCTGCCAAAACTCGATTGATTGTGGGATGACTCTGTACGCACGCCAAAAGGGGGGCCGTGGGATGTCAGTGACACCGTCAAAGGAAGCAGCGACACGCGCCCGTTCAGCCTCCGCATCAGCGTACGAAGAATGCGTCGCAGCACTCATCCCTTGCGACGTCCACTCGCCAATCTGCGCATCACGTCTACGTCGCGTAAACAACGCGTCAGTCTCTGTTGTGCCCCACTCTTGGACGGCTCCGTCAATGCGGACTTGGCGGTTGTGTTGCGCCCAAAAAAATGTGAGTGATGCAAACGGATTTTGTGTCAAATGCGCTGCTTTGTTTGATTGCGAATTTGTAGCGAATGAGAAGGTTCTTTGTTATGATCGAATCATGAGTAATGAGGGAAATGGTTAGTCAAAGCAAGAGACATCAAACCACAAGAGTTCAAAGCATACCCTCCCTCAGTACTACGCAGCATGACAATACGCGCAGAAGGTTTCATGGCTGCATCCACCGTTGAGAGCGTCATTGCGCCCGCCGTCTCTGGTGCCGCTGCCTTTGCGTCCTTGTACCACGACTGGAATACGCTCAGCGGGTCGGCGGTTGCAATGTCAATCAGACCAGACGCGGATTCATTTGCGCTGAGAGCGTGGACAAGGTCGTTCTGTACTGCTCCAAGATTCGACATTTGAACTGATCGCAGCGCTTTCATGGAATATCTTTTTTGGTTTTATCGAAAGACTTGTATTATAAAAAGTAACGCATAAAATATCATGGAATCCGAGTTCGACAGAGAAGTGCTCGCCGTCGTCTCAGCCAGCGCCCCGCTCTCAGCCTCGCGCATCGAGCGCATCACCCGTCTGGCTGTCAAGTACGCCAAGGTGTGTGTTTGTCGTGTGCTCCCCCGCGGCTTCGTGTCCACATTCATCACCCTCCGTGCTTAAACTGCTTCACCCTCACCCCCTCAGAATTACAAAGCGATTGTTTTCTCCGTAGAACGGCTAGTGACCAAGTGCGGGCCAGAACACAAATTGAGCGGTGTGTGCACTCTTTATTTTGACCTTCCCCATCGGTGTCCTGTTTCTCATTTTTACACATGTCATCAGGTCTCTACATCATTGACTCGGTCGTACGTGCCTGCCACAAAACGCTGCAGCCAACTGACTACGCAAACTTGGTACTTTTTTTTTTTTTCTTTCAAGATTTTGAACTGACAAATGATGGCAAACTTTCGAAGGTGACGCGCTTTGAAGAAAAGATTGAGCACATGTTCCCTCACATGCTTTCTGCACCGCCAAAAGACAAGGTACACACGCGCCGTGTTTTCAGCTCTCCTTGTTGTATTTTTTTGAACTGACTCAATTGCTGCAGGAAAAAATGAAAAAGCTTCTGCAGATTTGGAAGGGCATGCAATTATTCAGCGCAGACATGCTTGAGGGCATTGAAATGCTGTATTTACCTGACTCGGCTCCTTCAAATCAGACCATCTCTGGTAAATGCCGTTTGTTTTGATTTCTTTGCGCGATCAGAGTCACGTGTTGATTTTTACTTTCTTGCAGGTCTCCAGGGCCGTGATTCACCTATACATGCATCGTCATCTCCAATAGAACCCTCGATGCCAGCTCCCATCATCAAAAATGACCCTCGGAGAAAGTCATCAGCACTTGGCAACTTTTCTGTGTTGGCAGCTTCAGATTCTTTATCGTCAGAACCAGTTGGACAGTCAGTGCAACCTTCTGCAGTACCAGCACCGCCTCAACAGCAAATTGACCCACTGACTGCCCTCGGCATTGATCCGTCTACAATGGATCCCATCACACTTTTAAATACCATGACTATGGCAGGCCAGCTTGGAGTAGACGCAACCCTCCTTGTACCGCCTTTAATTCAGAGCATTGATTCAGCCAGAAACGCGGGAAACACGGCTGTGCTTTTGCAAGTTTGGTCCGTCCTGGGCGACGCAGGATGCAGCGCGCTTGGACTGAACATGGGCGATACCAGCAAATTTGCCGCTCTTGTGGCAGCAACCGCCGTTGCAACTGCAGCAGCCTCAAATGCATCTGCAGCCCATCAACCACAACAACAACAGCCACAACCTGTAAAACCCGTGTCTGACTTTGATTATGGAGATGAAGATGAAGATGATCTTGTCAGACCATCGCTGGAACGACCCGCGGCGACAGCGGCATCCGCGGCCGGCTCGATTTCTGGAGGACCTTCCTTTGCGGCGAGTGCAACGGCGAGTCCGAGTGTGCCAGGTTTCGGGCTTGCTTCATTGAACGGTTTAAATAATTTGCAGTTGAGTATGAGCTGGATTGATTTCCCTCCCCTCCCTCCCTCTTTGTTTTTCTTCTTTTGTTTTTGTGCAGGATACAGGAAAGTAGGTTTCAAAAACTACAAGTCCATGCGGCAGATGTTCGATCCAAGTAACCTAAAAGGAAGCCACGAGACGGTGTCCATTCGGACATTTAAAATGGGCTGAATTGATTATGTTGTGATGGACTTTGAAATCCCGCAATTGTCACTGTTTATCACCGCGTTATCCGACTGTGTTTGATGTGAATTGAACTTGAAAAAGCAGCGATATCTCGGCGTGTATGTTGCCCGATGCAGTGGGACGAATACTGGACTTTGCGTATTTAAGCGCGTTGCTGAAAATGCAGACATGTGACTGGTCAGACAATCAATCGTACGGAAGCGCTGCGGGTGACAATTCTTGATTTAATTTTGCCCCTATTATTTGTTATGTTTTGCCGTACTCCCTCCTCTTTATGGAATAACATGACATCGAAACTCCTGGCATAATCCTGATGCAGCATCGATTACTTCTTGTTGCGTAAAATTGAATTTGGTTTCAACCTCGAGCGCGCAGTTTTGGTTTGTTTTTCCAGGGGCTTCTCTCTCTTTTCCTTCCTACCCTGTGGCTGGCTTGGGGGAGGAAAAGAGAGCAAAAACCTGCCGAATATCTCTTCTGCCAATAAACCCAAGCGTGTTTATATGGGCAACAATTCTTGCGTGAATTTTGAAATGGGGCGGTTGGCGGTGATCAAAAAGTGAGGACGTGGTTGCGGGATCCGACAAGTCAACGCAGTGCGTGCCCTGCATCACGCGTGGTGCGTTGCTATGCCGCCGTGGCTGGGGGTGATTTTTGATGATATTTTGGTTGAAACAACTGACGTCGCCTCCTTTGTTTCAGCGTAGCCTGTTCTGCGGCTCCAAACGTTGCCTCTGGAGGCCCAAACTTTTGCGGATAAAATTTCTTGAAAAACAATTTTTTCAATTTTTTTTCTTTCGCGAAATGTCGGCGAAGCGCTAACAAACTAACAAACTCTTTTTTGTCTCGTTCTTTCTCCTCACTGCTTTCGTTGTCTTCTCGTTGTATGTATTTCAACGCAATATCTAACCACGTGAATCCCCTTCAATTCAAAACACAACAGACCTTCAAAGCCAAACGACCACCACGCATCCTCCTTCCAAGCACTGCAACAACCCATGATTTCCAGCGACCGCCTACAAGCCAACTTTCAAAACCACAGCACCACATCCTCTCCCCCAACAATAGTTGAAAAACAATACAATTCATACGCGGACACTTCTTCACATCAATACCCGCCTCCAGTCAGCTTAACCACAACGCATGTCCAACATTCATGGGCCCCGTTTCGACCGAAAACGATATGGGGTGGAAGGAACCCTGAAAAGTATATTCCTGAGTTGGTTGCGAAGGGGCCTTCGAATTTTCAACCGTTTCAGGATCCTACTGCGGGAGGGAATGCAAATGTTTTGAGGAGTGAGTTACTTTTTTTGTTTTGTTTTTTTTTGTTGCTGATTGAAATGTTTGGTGTTTCATGTAGTCTTGAGTCGAACTTTGTTTGTCGGCGGTTTACGGCCTGAAACGAGCGTAGAAACGCTGAGGGCTGCGTTTATCCAGCATGCAAATGTGCGTGTGGCTGGAGCCAACATTAACCCAAACAAATTGACGGGTTTCGTCAAGACGTATACACGCGAGGAGGCCGTACAAGCGCATGAGATTATGAACCAAGTGCCTGTAGATGGAACATTGTTAAGGGTGAGTGCTTTATTTTAATTATTTTTATTCTCTTCTTTGGTTATAAACAATTGAAACAAGGTGAGTTGGGGTTGCGGATTCGGTCCCAAAGAACATTTCAAGTATGAAACGGGTGAAACGGCGTTCCCCGTCACTGAAATGAGCGAGGCGGACAAGAAGGCGATTGGACAGGCGCGATATGGAGGCGGCCGACCGATTCAAGGTGGTTTGATTATCGAGGAGCCTGATATTTCCGATGAAGTGTATGATGGCGCGGGTGCCGGGAGTGGTTCGAGTTTTGGGTCCGCTGGAAGGGGTAGAGGTGGGTTTCATCGAGGAAGAGGAGGAGGATCAGGGGATGTGGATCGACGGTTTGGAGATCGTAAAGGAGGGAGAAGGAGTGATGATGATGAGCATGACGATAGGAGGAGTAGTAGTCGGCGGTCAGATGGCGATGGTGGGTATCGGGAACGTGATGATCGTGAGAAAAAGAGGTCACGATGGGGATGAAAGAGTACGAAGCTTGTGTGGAAACTCTTGCGTCGCGAATATTACAGTTGTTTTCTTTTGTTCAAATCTATCACTTCCGGTTGTTTGTTTTATCTTTTTACATGTGTTTTTGATGGATCAAGGAGTGAGTTGATTCTCTGTTGAAAGAAATGCAAACTTAATCTTTTGTTTTCATATCATGAGTCTTTGAATCCCAATATTGGTAACGCGACAGCTGAGGCCGAGATGCGCGCTTTTTGGTCAACCAACCCTGTATTTGGAAATATCTGTGAAACAAAAATGTCTCCCAAACAAAGCAGCGTCATCATGCATTGTTGATCGCAACAAGAAGAAGAAATAAAGGCGTCTGAGATGCACTACACATATTCGGATGCGCGTTGCAAAAAAACGCGCCCAAATGCACCCAATTTTGTTCTGGACTGAGCCTTGGCCCAATGTCAGGGTGTTCTGTTTCTCGAAGGAAATTCAAAAAAAAAAAACAAAAAAAAAAAAAAAGCAGGCAATAGAAAATTGGAAATTGTGCTGATGGCGTCTGAAGCGATCACGCCGGCAACCTACTCTGGGGTTCACGTTCTGCAGCAGATGGACAGCTACGGGCAGCCAGTCATGAGGCGGGCAAAGGACGATTACATCAATGCGACTCAGGTTGTCTCCCCTGTGCCCCGATATCGCTTTCAACCGCACACCGAGCTGACCCCCACCCCTCTTTCCACTGCCCACAGGTCCTTCGTGCTGCAGGATTCCCAAAGACGCAGCGTACAAAGATACTGGAACGCGATATTTCCGGCGGTGTTCACGAGAAAGTGCGTGAAGTATTGAGTCTCTGCCCAGACTTGGATACATCTTTTGTTCGTGAACACTGACTTCTCATTTACATATTTGATATTTCCTTTCCAGGTGCAAGGCGGTTTCCACATGTTCCAGGGCACATGGGTGCCTCTCGACACGGCCATCAAACTAGCGCGAAAACACGGAGTTCACGAACTCCTTGCCCCCCTGTTTGAGTTTGCACTCGCCGAGGGCATCCAGTCAGATATTTTCAAGAACATGGCCAAGTTTGCTAAACCGTACAAGATTGCACGCGCAATTGCGAAAGTGGATGCTCGACCGGCTTCGACGCGGATCAATCATTCTTCCACTATTGCTGCCATTTTCGATGACGATGATGATGACGATGAGGATGAGTTGGATGGGGACCCGGATGAGGACCAGTCGGACACGGAGACGGAGGAGCTTGCACTTCGTGTGAGCGATACGACGCGAAATGCCGATGATGATATGGAGGAGGATGCAAGCAAGTGAGTTTTTGTGTGTTTTATTCAGTTTGTGTTTGAAACCCAAATTCTGACTTTTTTTTTTTTTTTTTGATTTTTTTTTTCTGGGGGGCTTCTATTTTCAGAACGCGCGAATCGAGAAGACCAAGAGCAGTTCGCGCTTCAGGCTCAGGGTCATCATCAACTCAAAACCAAAACACAGAGACATCCACTCAAGAGCCACAAACCAGCAGCAGCAGCAGTGGAAGCGAGGATAATGCCGAAGCCAGCAGCCCACCACCGCCGAAATCGGCCCCTTCAACTCCTCAACTACGAAAACAAACTATCCCACCACCTTCGCCCAAATCCACGCCTGCGTTTGCATCCAATTTGACTGTCGCACAACCGCGCCGAGGCCCCGGTCGTCCAAAAGGCAGCAAAAACCGAGCCGGAAGCGGAAGCCCAGCACCAAACTCACCACGCCCATCAACACGTCGTCTCGAAAGCAACAGTCCGGAAAAAGAATCATCTCGCGCGTCAAATGCTCCGATTCCAACACGATCTCCAACTCCATCGTTTAAATCTCTCAAGCGCAATGAGCGAGTTCCTGCGGGAAGTTCGAAAATGAAGGAATCGACTGTTTCTGGAGCTTCTAAAAGAGTTTCATCACAAGAAACTGCGTTGCAGGGTTCACCTGGGCGACAAGGTAGCGGTGACTCTGCGGCAAAGGATGATACAGCAGATCTTATGGATCCATACAACCTTCTTCGGCGCAGAAATTCGTCAGACTCCTCGTCAAATGAATTCAGCATTGATGAAAGAGAAATCTCGGTCGATTTTATGGATTGGGGCAATAGCCAAGACACACATGCGCGGGCACGGATACGAACCGAAAACCAATCCTTCCCTACAACAGACGAAGCTTTCGCAGACTACTCCAATGAAGACGATGCCTTCGAATCCGATCGAGTCAAGAAAAAGATGAAAGGGTTGGCACTACTCCCAAACTCTGGGGTTACATCGGGTACAAGGAAACGAAAAAGGTCCAAAAAATCGAGCGTTTGCGCGTCGTGCGGTGTCTTTTCTGCGCGATGGAAGCACCGCGTTGCTGGCGGTCTTTCTGTAGTTCTGTGCGATCCTTGTGGTCTCAAGCATTGTATTGCCGTGGGTGATGCAGATGCATCGACGGGAATGTTTTCAGAATACCTGAATGCACCCGATTCTGCCGATAGAGACACAAGAGTTCGAGAGACAGTTCCCATGGAAGAAAGTGAAGATGAAAAAACAATGGGCAGCAATAATCTCGACGACGTCTCTGGCACGCCCGACATGAAACGTCTCACTCTACTCGCCGAAGACAGTCGAAACCGCAGCCAGAAACTGAAAGCACTTCTTGGAGCATTAAAACACGAAGATGCTGTCATGGACCGCGCGTACCGACGAGCCATTGTATGGAGTCGACAAGTTCGATTGGGGATCTTTAAAGGAAAGGAAAATGTGCGCAGTAGCGATGAAAAGGAAGAAGGAGCGGACGAGGATGAAGAATCTTTGGACGCGGACGACGAATATGGGTGGAGGAGTGATGCGGTGAATCATTTTATTGGCGCCGTGCAGGCGCGTACTTGAGCAGTTTAAAAATTCATTCACATTTTTTAAGTAATACAAAGCTGCGGGGCATTGTTTTTTTTTTAGTTGAGTGTCTGTTTTAAAATAAGGTGGTATTCGTTGGTTAATATTGGTGCCTGTTTTCACGCCCTCGCACAGGTGTTTTCATACGTGGCAGAGAGTTGTGCGAGAAAAGTTCACGGACCAAAAGCGGGAGTTTTTCACATTTCTTGATTTGCACCCCCTGTTCAATCTCGCAAATTGCGGGCCCCCCAAGAATGTGTCTCCAAACGACTGCATATAATGAGACACTGACTAACTGAACGCGTCTCAGTAAATCAATTCAAAGAAAAAAAACAACATGGCAACCACCGAATTCTGTTACGGTGTCTACCAAGGACCTGGAGGTATTGGCTCGTCCGGATGGCTTGACTACATCAACTGCCGCGACAGTCCACCAACCACATCTTCAAACACAAACTGGCCACCTGCTGGATGTCCAGCTTCTCCACCTACCGTTCCAGATCTTTCGTGGAGCAATGCGGGCCCGCTGTCGTTTCCTTCCAATTTGGACGGTGGTTATGGAACCCCGTTGACCCAGTTGCAGGCATATGGGATCATGTCTTTGGTGTGAGTGTCATTGAATGTCTTGTTTCGCATCGTAAAGGATTCATGTGTTTGGTTTGCAGTTGGGTTGCTGAAAACAGCGAGGGAGACTTGGACGGAGTTGTTCCCTGGTACAAGGCGTATTCTTACATTCAGAACATTGGAGATGGACGTGGATTCACCACCAACATTGTCGGATTCTGCTCGGGTACTTGTTTTTTCTGCCGGCGCTTCACAAACCAACAAGTGCACTGATGCAATCGACATTTAGGAACCGGCGACTTGCTCGTTTTCTTGCAAAACCTGCAAAAGATATCTCCCTGCCATCCCTTGACCAAGTACATCCCTGACGTTCAATTGTTATTCAATGGAGATCTGACCGGTTTGGAGGGGTTACCTCAACTGGTCTTAGACTATGGCGGCGGTCCCAATGCAAGTGGCATCATGTGCGGTACTAAAGCCTTATTTTTAACTGGTGTTCATATCTTCCAGGGAGACGGTCCAATTGACCCTGCTTACGTTGAAGCAACATGGACAACGTTGACAAACTCAGGCGACGGTGGATACTGGGGTGCCGCAATGGACTACTCGCGCAAATACTATCTGTCGCTCCCCATTTCTAAAGGGCAGCTTTACGACATTGCTCTAAATTCCGGCATCAGTGGCTTGGATACAGTCATTGGCAGAGTAGGCACACCACCACCCACGCCGGAAACCTCTGGCCAAGATGCTGAAGTAAACTGGCTGTTGAGCTTACAATCAGAATGGCTCAATTACATTGCGGAGAATCCCAGCATTGACGATGGCCAACTGGATCGGGGACTCATGTGGCAACATTTGGTGGATCCTTCGAAAACTCAAAAGAACGGCAGGGGACAAGTTGGAGCCAACAATAATGTTCCGATCCTTGACTTGGCGTTCCCTTTCAGCGTGAATTGCTACGGTAGTACATTTAATATCCGGGCACCCGAAGGGTCGCCAAGGCCTTCTGCCACTCCAACGATGCCTGCCACTTCCAAGATTACAACCACCCGCACAACTGTATTCCAGACGCCCGCCATTTCAACCGCAACTATACCCTCTGCGACTGCCTCAAAAACTGCACCCTTCCCTGCCACGACCGTCAAGTCAACAGTCTCCTCCCGCTCAAGACGTTCGAAATCTTCCTCCCGCACAAAGACATCAACAAAGACCTCAACAAAGGCAGCAACTTTTTCTCTCGCTGTCTCCGAGCCGTCAAGTTCCCGGATCCAAGCTACCAGCACTAAAGTGGGGGCCAGTGTCTCCAACGGCGCTGCGTGCACCAAGTTCGGACAGTGGGCATGCAATAATCTTTGCATCTGTAACTACACAGACACGCCGGATGGGTTCGCGCTTGTGTGGTATTGCAGCGAGAAGGACGCTTTTTGTTCTGTTTGAGAATGCGCGTAAACGGGGGGTGGCGTATTTTGTTTTGACATATCATTTAGCTTGTGTGCATGGATTATTGTTTCTATTAAAGCTGCATCATATTTGTATGAGTGTACGTGTGTTGGGGGAGGCATGGTGCTGTGAAGTCCACGTTCTCCATCGCAGCCAAGATCGCTCAATTGAAGTCCCCCTCTTCAGAACAGGTGGCAAAATCCAATCCACTCTCTCCTTGTGACGTGTCAGATGACGAAGCACGTGAGTGCTGTCACTCAGAACCCCGACCCTTTGTCGGAAGACAGCAGCGAGGGCCATCCCCCCCTCTCTCTCTCTCCCTCGGACAATGCATCGATCAAGCGCCAGCAGTGACGGGCCCGGACTCCCGATTGCCGCAGTTGCGTCTCGAAGCAAAAACTCAAAACTACCTTTGTGGCTCACCCAAAATGAGCTCACACGTGACCCGATGTCTGACACATGACGGGAGACAGCACCCTATATAACAGACACGCATGCCAATGACATCTACCCACCCAATCACCAACATGTCCGCCTCAGAATTCTGTTACGGTGTCTACCAAGGACCCGGCGGCATCGGATCAACCGGATGGCTCGACTACATCAACTGCCGTGCCAGTCCACCAACCACATCTTCAAACACAAACTGGCCACCTGCTGGATGTCCAGCTTCTCCACCTCCTGTTCCAGATCTTTCGTGGAGCAATGCGGGCCCGCTGTCGTTTCCTTCCAATTTGGACGGTGGTTATGGAACCCCGTTGACCCAGTTGCAGGCATATGGGATCATGTCTTTGGTGTGAGTGTCATTGAATGTCTTGTTTCATATCGTAAAGGATTCACGTGTTTGGTTTGCAGGTGGGTTGCTGAAAACAGCGAGGGAGACTTGGACGGAGTTGTTCCCTGGTACAAGGCGTATTCTTACATTCAGAACATTGGAGATGGACGTGGATTCACCACCAACATTGTCGGATTCTGCTCGGGTACTTGTTTTTTCTGCCGGCGCTTCACAAACCAACAAGTGCACTGATGCAATCGACATTTAGGAACCGGCGACTTGCTCGTTTTCTTGCAAAACCTGCAAAAGATATCTCCCTGCCATCCCTTGACCAAGTACATCCCTGACGTTCGAATTTTGTCCGACAACTCCGCGTTGAATGGAAACCTGAACGGCTTGAAAGGATTGCCTCAATTAGTCTTGGCGTACGGCGGTGGTCCCAACGTGAGTGTACCGTGATTACCATCAACCTTTCTAGTCCTGTTCTAAAACTGATGCTTTTATTTTTCACAGGGAGACGGCCCAATTGACCCCGCATACGTTGAAGCGACATGGAAAACGTTGACAACAGTTGGTGACAGTGGATATTGGGGTACCGCAATGGACTATTCGCGCAAATACTTCCTGTCGCTACCCATTTCAAAGGGGCAGCTCTATGATATCGGCCTGAACGCTGGTATCGGCGGTCTTGACACGGTCCTCAGGCGGGTCACTACACCGCCACCCACTCCTGCAACCTCTGGAAAAGATGCCGAAGTGAAGTGGCTGTTGAATGTGCAAGCAGAATGGATCAAGTATATCGCTGAAACACCTAGCATCAACGATGGTCAGCTGGATCGAGGACTCATGTGGCAGCACCTGGTGGATCCCTCGAAAACTCAGAAGAATAGCAAAGGACAAATTGGAGCCAACAACAAGGTTCCCATCCTTGACTTTACATTCCCAATCAGTGTCAATTGCTACGGTAGCACTCTCAACATTCAAGCACCCAAGCTCGCTTCAACTTCTACCTTTGCCACCCCAAGTGCAACGACTCGTTCAGTGACCCCCCCTTCTTCAACTTCAACGATTGTTTCAAGCAGAGTGACCACCACCCCAGCCAGCTCAACTACTGTCATCGCCCCACCAACGACAACTGCGGTGATCACATCAAACTGTTTCACTGCCTGGAATCCTTCGGCTGCAGCGAATGGATACGGTGGCGGATCTCAAGTTTCAAACAAAGGTTTCAACTGGGTGGCCAACTGGTGGACAAACCAGGAACCTAGTGTTTCAACGGATGGATCTTGGTCCAAAGTTGGAAGCTGTGGGGGTACAGTCGCAACATCGACTTTGCAGCCGTCAACCGTGAAGACCACTGTCACCTCTGCTACAATTGCCAAGACTTCGACTACAACGTCCAAAAATTCGACGAGTTCAGGAAACGGAGTGTCCAACGGCGCGTCTTGCGGCACGTTCGGGATGTGGGCATGTAACAATGACTGCATCTGCAACTACACTGCGACAGCAGCTGGCAACATTTTGGTGTGGCAGTGCAGCAAGCCGGATGCATCGTGCGTTGCTTGAAATTGCGTGAAATATAACAAGATTTAGAAGCGAGTGTGAAGTAAAAACTCTTATTACTTTTTTTAATAAGCTGGTAAAATGTCCCAAAAAAAGCTACTGCGGGAAAAGCAAAAAAACTACTGAAGCAAACTGTTTGGTGCAAGGATTCCGTCTGCCGGTCGCTGAAGGAAAGAGTTTCCAGAAAGCTGAGCGTTGTTGGAACCGGCTTCAGATCGCGATGCCAGAAATTCCGTCAGATCCGCGTCAAGGTCATCTAAACCGAATATGGACCGATGTGACAGTGACTTCTCAAGTGGTGGAGGCTCCGAATGAGTCTGCGAGCTGTAACTGTACCCTTTCGAATGCCCCCCCATGGAATCTCTCCGAACAAGGGTAGAACCAGGAATGGACGCTTTCCGCGGATAGTTCAAGTTGGATATCTGAGGAGACCGTGGAATCAGATTTGCCCCAGACTCTGTATGCTGCATGTACACGCCCACTTGCTCGCGCAGTTTTCGATTCATTTCACTGACGTTGTTTTGGATACGGTTCAGTTCGTCTTCTTTGCGAATGTTGAAGGATTTGTGGGATTGGATTTCTTCCTCCAGGATGCGGTTTTGTTCGAGCGCGCTTTGGTGTTTTATACTTAACACGCTTATTTCTTGGTCTCGAGCGCGGAGTTGCTGTTGCAGTGATGTGATGGTTCTGGCGTTTGCTGATTCTGCCGCGGACTGCTCCGATACGCGCATTTCGAGTTTAAACTTTTCCTGGGAAAGACCCGAGATATCGTTGGCCATTCGTTGAGCTTCCTCCGCAATGTTGTTTGACTGGGCGGTCTGTTTCGCGAGTTGCATCTTGAGGGAGTTCACATCCTGTTCCATGACTTGCCTCGCGGCCAGATATTTATCCTGAATGTTTGTAATGTCTTCTTTTCTTTTTTGTTTCAGATTCTCGAGGATGACTTCGTTTCTGGCAGAAAGTTCTCTGAGGTCGTGGTTGTCGCGCTCTAGATTTTGAATATGTTGATACTGCTCTTGGAGGGCAACTTCTTTTTGCTGAAGCGACAGACGAAGGTGCCGTTCCATCTCCTGGGCCGCCTCCAGCTGCGCTTGCGTCATTGAGAATGCGCGCTGTGTCTCGTGGAGTTTCTCGGTTGTCAAGGACAATTTATCTTTCAGATCGGTTTTGGACTTTGCCTCCAAATCCATTCTTTTCGTGACTTCCATCAGCTGCGTTTGAATGGCGGCGTAGTCATCTTGGGTTGCGAATAGGTCGTTCTTTAATGTTTGCGCGTCCCGCCGTAGCTGCGTTTCCACATCGCGCAAGCCTTTGATTTCATCATTTTTGAACTTGACTTGGTTCGTTGCATCGCCGAGGAGTTTTCTTAATTCCGAAACATCAGCCAAGATGGTTGCCTTTTCTTGCTTCACGATGCGCAGTTCTTTATCAAGTTCGGCGATTGTGTCGTTTTGGGCGCGGTTTGAGTGGTACAAGTTGGTGACCTCGGACTTTAGTTTGGCTTCGCCCCCTTTGATAATTTCAAGTTCTCTGCCTTTGGCCAAGTCTCTGGACGTGGCTCTGTCGCAGTCTTCAACTGACTTTTGGTAGACAGAGTTGAGCTCGTCCAACTCCAGTCGTGACTCCTTCTCACGCCTGTTTGCCGCGTCGATTTCCTCGAGATACATCTTTTCTCGCTGCAGAAGCTGTTCGACATCTCGGCAAGCGTCCGTCAGTGCTTCTTTGAGTTTGATGCTTTCGTCGGCAGTGATGCTTTTGATGCGGAGTTGTTCCTTTACAACGCGGATATCGCTTTCCTTTTGCTCTGAAGATTGCTCCAGTTTCAAGACTTGTAGTTCACTTCTCATTCGCGCGTTTCGCTCGTTTTCTAGTTCCGTTTCACGGTCTTTGTACATGAGAATCAGTTTCTTCATCTCAGCCTCGCGCTTCGTCAACCGGTCTTCAAGCTCGCCTTTACGGGCTTTTAATTCATCCAACAGTTTTTCAAGGACAACATTTTTTTGATCAGATTCTCGCTTGGCGCCGCCGAGTCTCATGAATTGAAATTCGGCGCGTTCTGCTTCGGCTGTTCGGCTTTTTTCAATGTTTTCAAGGCGCGTTTGCAGTCTTTTTAGGTCTCCTTGCACAGATATGAGTTCCTCACTTTTTTCCATGAGTTGTTTTTGCGCTGATTTGACGGTTGCGTCTGCGCGTTTGTCGGCGGCTTTGATTTCGTGAATGTGTGAGGTTTGTAACGATTTGACTTCTGCCAGGAGTGCGTGGTAGGTTTGCTCAAGTGCTTGATATTTGGAGCGTTCTTCTTCCAGGATTTGGAGCAACGTTTTATCGGTCGCAGGGAGGGCATTCTAAACTCGTTTTTTTTTTTAAAAAATTTGTTATTAGAGGGACAACTAAATCTCATCATACGCCCGCGTCATCTCTCACCTTTGGTTTTCCCTTGAAATCTTTTGAAATGAGCGGGACCCATCCAGTGGAAGAAGGACTTGGCTGATTCTTCAATTTGAGACTTTGCGCAACAGGTGGTCGCTGAGACAATGACTGCCTGCCCGATTTGTTGATCGCAGGAGTCTGTTTCGGAGAACCAAGCCTCGCGTCCGAATTTTTTTGGCCAGCCTCGGGATTTCCCATATCCAACTCACTGATTTCGTGAGCAAGCTGAGAAAGCTGGCGGGAAAGAGTTGCTGTCTGTGGAAGAGATTTTGGATTGGAAGCTGTCTGGGGATCTATCGAGGTGATTGAGGTTTGGTGATGCAGTGAGTTCGAGTAGCGCCGTGTTTGTTCCGAGGATCGATCTGGAGAAGATTCCGGCTGACGATTCAGGATCGCTTCAAGCTCTCTTATCCGGTCGTCGCGCGTTTTTGAGGATGGTTTGGTGTCTTCTGTTGTTGACATGAAAGCCTTTGCTCCTTCCGTTTTTTTGGGGGGCTGCTGTGTTGAAGGGAGTTTTTTTTTTGTATTGTCTTTCGGAGAGGGATTTACAAAACCCCATCTTCCAAATAATAGGGGTGATAGTAATCGTTCACGCCACGCAGAAATTTCATCAATCAGGCGCTTGAGAAATGCTTATGATTTGGGGGATGGATGCCCGCTGCCTCCCTTTTGACGCAGTGGCGCTTGTGACTGACTTTTCTCAAAAATTATGGAACGTTCCAAATCGTCCACGCACCTTCCAAGGCTACCTCGGCCTACCGAGCTGGCACCACTACCTCGTAAACCAAATCAAAAGAACGCAGCCAGTAGCGATAGAGCAAGCCATGCACCGTCAGGCAGAAAGCTGGATGATACCACGCGCTCAGTCCCAAAAAGACCCATCTCTCTGGAACCAAAACTCCTACAGACAAAAGAATCGCTCTCCTCTGTACAACTGCCGCAACTCAGCCAATCTTCAAGCATGTTCAGCGTTGAGTCCATGGGTTCCCAAAAATCCGTGTTGAGTAGCCAAGTCAGTTTTCTTTTGGACCCACAGCAACCTGGCAGCAGTTGTTCCCCGCAAATGAACGCGAAACTTTCAAGAAGTCCACTTCCGATGAGATCTACGCCGCAGTTGCGTCGAGCCTCGGCGGACGTACATTCTACAAACTCGTTGCAGCAATCTATCGAGAGCAAGAGGAATTCGATTGAGTTTCATTCTACACCGCATGCTACTGCTTCACCTCGTCCGATACCCATTCGCAGAAAGGCGGCTTCAGAAACTCCGAGTTCTGGATCGAATATTTGGAAGCCGGGCGGTACAAAGGAGGAACTCATGAAACCAATCAGTTGAGTAGTTTTTCAACTTGTGGCCCCTAACTGGTCCAAATTATCCATGCAATGCCTCTTTCACCCAGGCAACTCAAAAAGAAGCAATAAACCCGACGCTCATCATCAAAAACCAAACTCGGAAATCCTCGAAGACAGCTTCACTGAACTTTCAACATCATGTGGAATCTTTGGATCGCTTCAAACACGGCCTGGATCTGAATCACGCGCTTTAAAGAGTATTGGGGTTGGGCTTACGCATGATGAGCAAAATGTATCGGCGACTTTCGGGGCTCCGCTTGTTCCTGACATTGCATTGGCAATTGGCAGCACTGGTCTGGGTCATGTGGACTCAAATCATGACCACCACGCTGTAACAGCACCGAAAAGAAGCGAGCAAAGCAACAGTCATCAAGAAAACGCAACGCTTGAAACATTTTCAACTCGGCAGAATGCCAGCGGGCAAGAAAACCAACCAGCAGCGCCGTCGACTTCGAAACTACGTGCGTTACACTCGTTACACTCAAAAAATCATTTTGGTACCAAGAGATACGGCCTCAAGGATGCAACTTATGAAAAGAACGAACCGCAGTCTCCAAAAACTTCTACAGACTGCGAAAGAACGGATGCTCACTCGCAGTCAGGCAAAGCAGAAGCTTCGAAGCTCATTGCGCCCGGTGAAATCCGTTTCGGCATGTCCAGTTACTCGACATCGAACCTGAAGGCCGGCTTGGGTGATTCCCATTTTGCCATAGATACCAACCAGTTTGCACCGAAGTATCTCCAGGTTTGTAGCATGCGTGTTCTCACAACTTCACACTAATAAAAGCCATAGGAAAGCAACGAAGGAGGATTTAACGAGGCGCATTCAGCCGCTGGTACTGTGTGCATTTACTTTACTTTCTTTCTCTGAACAAAAACAACAGGGCTTAGAGAACCACCTGATGCCATTGTACTCATGTCGCATCGGCAACTGGAAATGGCGTTCTTGAATGGTATCACTCCTTTCCTCGTGCATTTCACACGCATTTTTTTTTTTTGAATTTTGGGGCCGCAGATTTTACGGTCCTTGAGAAACGGCAAAACACAGCAACCATCAATGCTATCCACCGCCACCACATTCGCGACATGAAAGTGTTTGGTCACACTTACATTCGGTCAATAGACTGGTCAAACTTGGAGAACATGATTTTCACGTTTTATCGATTTCTTGCGGCGCAGAGGGAGGCTCTTATTCCTGCAAATGTAGCGTCGGATATTATTATGCTTACAGGTTTGTTGTCTTTCTTTTATATGTTGGGGTTTGTGAATGGATGAGTTGACTCGCTGTTTTTATTTATTTTGTTTATTTATCCTGTTCTTGAATGCAGAGGATGAGCTGCCAACAGATGAAATGGTTGCAGGTATTCAAAGGATACTCGAGCGCGTTCCAAGACTATATTACCTCCGCCTAAAAATGCACCTAATCCACCTGCAACGCCTCTCAACTGCACTACCCAATATGCCACAACCACTCTACGATCCGTTTGCAGACATTTTCTCGTCACTATTTTTCAGATTCCCATCCCGAAGAAACAAGCTATACGAACTCGACAAAAAACACGGAAACAGATCCATCTCTTCGTTCCATCGAAACATTGAGCAGCTTTTTGCTTCTGAATTTGCTACAGAGTACGGAGCCTCCTCTGCGAGTTCGGGTCATCCACTGTTAAGGGCCACGTCCATTACAGAGACAATGAGTTCACTGCAAATCTTGCCAGACTATGAACCAGTGTCGGTTGGTGCCGATACGAGATGTTACGCGGGGTTGGGGAGGTTGAAGGCACGGTCGGCGGTTTCGTTTTCTTCGAACGCATCCGATGAAACGCGAACTGGGTTTCCGTCAACTTCCGCCATAGATATCAGGCTGATTAGAGATGGAAATGGATCCAGCTGCGAACCTGAACCAAGAACATTGTATGATACACGCGCTTTACAAAAGTCCAACTCCAATCTGATGAGCAGAAGTGGTTCAGCGTCAGCAGCCTCGCTCAAGCACGTGGCGCCCGGGTTCAGAGATGTTGAGAAACTTCGGCTGATTCGATTGCCTTCGGCGACGGAGATCGGAATTCCGGCGGAAAGCCCGTTTGCGCCAAAGACGAAAGAAGAACTGGCTGAACTTGAGTTTGAAAAATGGAGCGAAAAGTTTGGAGACACTTTGGACAGAAACGCAGCATCCTTCAACGCGGGCCAAGCAAAGATGGATCTTATGGCGCAGAGTCACCGCAAAAGACTTCGCGCGCAGGCACACTGGGCAAAGGCGCGTAGCATGATCCTGGACAGCCGGCGGTACAGCAAGAAAAAGTTTGCAGATCTTGTCAGAGACGCGTTGGTGATTGCGCAGAACTCGATCCAGTGCGATTCGATCACTGTTGACGGGGTTGTTGTTTTTTCGCTCAAGGAAAAGCCGGCGCTGGATCTTGAAGGGTATGTGCCGGCATCGGAAGCGGACATGGACACGTTTGGATGGAATGCTTTCAGGAAGGAGGATATTGGGCCCAGGATATTCACAGAGGCTGGATGTCCAACGGCGACTTCTGCGGCACTCGCGTTCATCTTGCGAAACTTGGAAGGCATTTTCGGATACACTGCAAGTAGTCCTTCATAACACGATATTTATCTGTGAATACTGAGAATAGTTTTCATAAATACAACTTTGATTCACTTGTACGGCAGCTCAGTTTATGCCTTCTTTTTCCCAATCCAGATCCCCATGACATACTTTCCCGCAACTGGAACAGGTTCCTCACTCCCAAGCTCCTTCAAATCCTCACACCGCATCTCTTAAGCGGCAATAAAGTTTTCTCAAAGTCAGAGTGGATGACTGCAGCGGCTTGCGGAGCTTTCGAGCCTTTACGAAGAGTCCACGCCCGTACTTCAACTTTCCCGGATGTTAAGTAATGCGGTGAGTCCCACTGCGTGATATCCAGCCCAAACAATCGATGGCACAGCGCTTTTAAAGTTTGCAACGCCATACGACTTTTTTTAAAATCTTCAATGACTTCCAGGCGCTCTTCATCGTTTTCCATGTCTGCCAACAGCCCTTCGATCGCCCCTGAATATCCAACAACTTGCGCATTTCCGTCCACAGAGGGATTCGCGCCAGCTCTAGATTTCAATGCCGTTATCACCGCCTCCATTGAGAGAAGAAAGATAGTCTTCTTCAGACAAGCTTTACAAGATGCACAACAGGCTTTAGAGACAGTAACGGTAGTTGCGATGGTGCTTTTGCTTCTTCGAGTGTCCAAGGTTCACAGGCCAATGGGTTCTTCGAGTTTGTCAGCAAATCGTGGACATGTTTCAGCAAATCCTTGTCGATTGCGGCGCCGTTGAGGGATCGGGAGGTTGATTTCGATCTCGTCGCTCTGTCTGAATGTGCTGAGCAACCGGCGATGGACGCCTTTTTTTTTTATTTTTTTTGTGTGCCTTTTTTGTTGAACACCACACGCAGTTTTGACCACATGCTTGAGTGGATGGAGTCTGTTCGAAACAGCGACCAGTTGCGCAAATCGATGATGATGCTGTTGGGTTTTAATCCTTTGCGACGTGCGTACTCGTCATGCGCAAGGATAAACGCAAGCATACTGAGTTGGACCCATGATCAGAAAAGAAGCTTCTCTTCTCAGATTTTTCTCACCTCTTCCTTAAAGCCCGCAAATCTGGCAGACCTCAGGAACCGGGTATGCCAGTCTCCCGCTGTGCACTTGCTTTTCATGAAAACCTTCGATAGCGACATTGCTTGCAGCACCTCATCCTTCCAGCGTGGCCAAGATATGCCCGGTAAAAAGTCTCTGCTTTGTCCAAGTGGTTTCTGAAACCTGCCATAGAATGGACGTTGATAGTGGGTACTTGCGTGTTTTTGATGCTTGCAGCAAATGGGTCAGCACAATTGGTTGTGGATTTCAAAAAAGATGGCGAAGTTATAGTATTCAGACTCATGTACGTGGGAACAATCATTTTGCAAATACTGTTGCCTGCAGATTTACGTGTCTTTCATGCCCTTCACGCGTCTGTCTAGCACCTCCAACTCCAGCCATCAAGCCAGCTACAATTCAGATGAAGTGATGTCTGTTCCTCAGATCCTGTTTCTCTCACTGCTTTTTGGCTGGATCATCAACACATGCATTATTGGCATTCTTGTGTCAGTCATGCGAGTGGCTTCTGCTGCATCAATGCCTTACAAGAAACTCGCTGCCATGATGATCCTCTTCAATGTATTGTGTATTTCCTGCCTTGGAATTGCCATTTGGGCAGTGTTCTTTGGAGCGCTGGATTGCGTTTACGGGAGCATTGGAGAAAATGTTGTTGGACACTGCTTCTACATCTCGTTTGGTGAGTAAAGCGTAATCTTTGATTCCCGATGCACACCAACTCACCTCCAGACTGCTCTCAACAGACATCTTCATCCTGTATAAAACCCTGGCAACTTGTGGCTTCGACAGACGCGTGCGTGCCGGCATCATTGTGCTCCTCGCAAACCGAACTCTATGGGCCGTGGTTGACATTGCCAGATCCCGTGCTTCCTACGATGCTGCAACGCTGACCTGCTACTACTCTCAGGACCCACTCAGCGGCTTCGCTTACAATCTGTCTGGTCTTCTGAGCGACTTGTATGCAACTGCCATGTGCATTGCATTCAACTGGTCAAACTTTGCTTATACGGTGTCTGCTGTTCTTCGTATCGTCGTCAAGGAAAACAGTGCGTGCTGCATTTAACCTCTCTTATTTATGTTAATGCAGTCTTTCGCAGTTCTTCGCTCGTTTTTGGTTGTCTGCATCACAGGCTTTGCCTCCTTCTCAACCACATTCTCCACCAACGCGTTTCTCCAGAACCTCAGCTACTCCCTGCAAGGTCTCGCGTATTCAGCCGCCGTCAATTCAGAGCACTTTCTCTCGACGATTCGCAAAGATGCCATGAACCGATCCATGCCGTCTCTCAACCAAGTAAAAAATGTTTCTACAAACCATCGTGCTGCCGTCGAACCGCCTGTTTCCATTTCAACCCGGCTTATTGCTACTTCGAATGTGGGTTGCGTGACAGCTGCCGGGGATGTTGTTGGGAAGAAGGGGACTCTGCAGGAACCCAACAGGCGCAATATCGATCCAAGCCAGTAATTGCCAACCTTACTCTCGAATCTACAGCACCATTGTTGGCGAAATTCGAAACTGCTCCTGGGCCAAGTTTGAACGCGCATCGAAAGCTACCACATGACCTTCAGCACTGTTTAAAGTTAAACAAATCCAAACGGACGAATTTCACGATCTTCAGAAGAGCCGGCGATTGAAGTCTTTGACTCGCCGTTTGCGATTTTGGTCTTTTGGCGCGCGGTTTCGTTCATCTTTGCGCTCTGCAAATAAAAGCAACCACAGCTAGCAACACACACGCGTTTATGGACTGGTGCAAAAAAGCAGTTTGGATGACACGCGATGAACGTTTATTTTTCATAAAATGTTGCGAAAGTGAAACAGGATGGGAAGGAAGACCGTCTACTTGAAAAGTGACGCTGAGGAAATGTAGCAATTAACTCACCGTGAAGCAGCGCTGGGTCAAGAGACGGCAAGATGGTGACGGTGGAGCTGTACGTCCCAAAAACAAAATGATGGTAAGCATTTCCGCATCCACATTGTGGCCTCGGGAGTCATCGGTTCAATGCAAGGGAAAGGGAGCAATGAGGACAGGGGCCATAGCGCGACAGACCGGACCAGGATCCTGTACTTGCGCTCGGCACGCGCATATGAACATTGTTAGTTGTGCACTGAGCAGACGAGAAGGGGGAAGAGGTAGGACAACTCGTTGCCAGAAATTCCGGATGAGACAGCGCCTCGCCGAATGGACGTGTGTGCTCCTCCAGGAGGAAGACATCGCCTGATGATAAGTTTTTGCTTGAACGGGAGCTCTCCGCCGCGAAAACAAAAGCTCATCGCCTGCTCGTTACAGCCTTTTCATGACAGTCGGATACTGGATAAGACAGCTGCCTTGCCAGATGGACGGGTATTCTCCTGAGACAGGAAGACCCACGCCTAGAAGATGAGGCTTTGTGCGCACGAAAGCTCATACTCCCGCTTGTAACAGCCCCTCCGATGAGATGTCCATGAGGGAGGAGAGGAGGAGGAGGGCTGCTCAGCTCACCGTATGTTTCCAGACGAGAGACGCGCGTTGTTCTTTGGATGATTTCTTTTCGTCAAAACAAACTTGGTTTTGCCTTTGCAATTAAAATATCGCCGAGGTCCCACAAAATTCAACCCCACGATCCCCCTCGAAAACTGCGGAGAATTTTGGAAGCGGTGTTATTTTTGTTTATTTTCTACTTCAGCGAGATACTTTCTCGGTGTTCATGCGTCCCTTCGTCCAAGTACATTTTGATTGCAAGCATGTCATCGCTTCACCATTGCCGATTCACTTCGAACTGGCGACCGTGCGCTCGTCACTTGCGAACTCCGAGCCAACCTGCTGTTCACTGATTGCGGTCGCGAGATGGTGGCCGGTGGGGCTTCTGACTGGATTTCGAGTTGAACAAAGTCGCCCAACTTCTTGCCAGATGGAGTCCTGCTTTGCGATGCTGATTTTGACCTGGTAGTTTGAACAGGGGTTAGTTGGATTCTTGGAATTGGCAGTAAGTTACGTACTCAAGGAAATCGTCCGGAATCACAATGTTTAGGATATCATGGATCAGACAATGCTGTGAATTGTGTCCGGAATTTAAAACAACCTCAACAAGGAATGCATAACACAAACAAAGACTCGCCCACCTTCATCATGCGATCACTTTGAGTTGTCGCCGACAATGACGGGCTGGCATTCACCTCAATTAGCCACGGTCGCAAATCAGCATCCACAATAATATCATATCCGTAACACTCGAAACAGTGCTTGTCGTTGGCCATGATGTTTTGAACTGCTCGCAGCGAGTTGACGAGAATGGAGTCAATGTCCGAAAGGAGTTTATCCGTTGCGGCTTTGCCTCGAGTAGACTGAAGATGGAGGAGCAGGTTTTTGAGGCTCCATTTGCCGCCGTTGCTTTCGTTGTAGTCTTCCTGTTTTTTTTTATTGGTTAAGGTGGTTCGTAAGAGATTGTGTTCGGCGTGACGCATAGTATGAATTGAAATTCCTCGTTACCCCATGCTTTTGAATAGATACGTTGGTCAGGTGCATGAAATTGTTGTCCAGATCGTCCATGTCAGAAGTGTACTGGAAACTGATGCCGTTCAAATAAGGTTGCACATATCCAATTCAACAAACCTTGACTGCGCAGAAGCGACAGAATCCTTGCTGATACTTGTAAGCAATAATGGGCCTCCAATTCGTCACGAGCACATACAGACGCAGGTCAAACTTTTTGCCGCCAATCAAAAGCGGGTTCTCAATGTAGCGAGAAACAACGTAGCTGTCCTTGCAGTTTGCGTATGACCACCTGGAATAAGTGTAATGATAAAAACAATTGCATGAGAGCGGATTGAGATTGATTGAAGCGAATTTTTTACATTTTGCTGTCACGAGACCATTTCTTGATTTGCTGTAGTTTGCTGATGATAAAGATGCCGATTCCGCGCGCCTTGTCGGTGGGTTTCATGATCCAGACGTTGTTTTGATTCTTTTTGAACTCTGTTTATGTTTGCTGAGTGAGTGAATGCGCGCAACGTTGTTATGAAACCAAGAAGAGTACCCTCTACGAATAAATTATAATCCCCCGGTAGCGTAAACGTGGTTGGGAGGAAATCTGTGCCCACGCATTTTGTTGGCCTGGTCAGCGACATCCCCAAAGCACATCAGAAAACAACGCAAATGAAAAAACGCTGTACCCAAGTATTTATATTTCGCGTCAGCAACTGCAGCGTTGTTTCCTCGCTCCAAGTCTTTGCGATACCGCTTAATGTTCTTGACCATGAGATCTTTCTTTGTGAGTTCGAGGTTGTTTGGATAGTGATTGATGATTTGATCGTCGCCGAGACGGTATCCCGTTTCAAGGTTCGTGATGGATCGAAAGTTACCAATCTGATAAGTGCTGACGCGTTTGAGGACGGTTGTTGGTTTGCAAAGTGCGCGTCACTCACCCCCGCCCAGTAAAAGTTCCAGTCATCTTCAGATCCCTTTTGCCAGTTTCGCTTTCGAAAGTTTGAGACGAGGCAGCTTTTCTCAATGTCTGCGTGCCACTTGATGTTTTGGTTCATTATTTTTACTCATTTTTTACTTTCACACAGCAATATATCCAGAATGGACATGTCGATCCCATGGCCACGAGCAGCGGATTCGGCGCTGTTTGGGCGTGACGGCAAAGCAGAGTTTAAGCGGCACAGCGGCGAATACGGCGAATTCCGAGGTGAATGCAAACATGGGATGAGGGGCTGAGCGAGGGCTGACGCGCGCGACAACGCAGACTTTTACATCAAGCTGGCACAGCGAAATCAGTCATCGAAACAGATCGTGGATGCAAGCGCGGACAATGGTGTTCCGTTTGCATTGAAAGCGTTGGCGCTGTTTGCCCAGTTTCAGGCCAAGAAACAAAAGACGGCTGAGGCCAAAATTGAAAAGGTTCATCTTCTCAGCTTCTTCTTGTATTCTCTTTTATCTGATCTTTTTATTTCCTTTATTCCAATAGGACAGGAATAGCCTCCCAGTGAAAGCGTTTGAACAATCCATTGTTGACACTGTCCGAAACAACCGCGTATGTCTCATTGCCGGTACATGCTTCGATCCTCCAAAACATTGCGTCGCATCTCATGCAAACCCCCCACAGCTGACACCGGTGCGGGCAAGTCCACCCAAGTCCCTCAGTACCTCCTCGCCGCAGGTTTCGACAAGATCGCATGCACGCAGCCACGAAGGATCGCATGCTATTCACTCGCGAAACGCGTCTCGTACGAATCCTTGAACGTGTACGGCTCAAAAATTGCGTATCAAGTTCGCTTTGAAGGCACGAAAACTGCGCAAACGCGCATCTTGTTCCTCACAGAAGGACTTCTTTTGCGTCAGTTTGCATCGGACCCAATGCTATCAGCGTATAATGTTATTATTGTGGATGAGGTTCATGAACGGCACATCTCAGGTTTGTACGATTACAAAATTGGAAAAAGTGTGTGAAATCATCCATTATCTTCTCCATCCAAGGTGATTTCCTGCTGGGAGTCTTGAAACGAATTGTATCCCTGCGGCCAGACTTGCACATTGTCCTCATGAGCGCAACCATCAACGCAACTCTCTTTTCAAAATACTTCAACGCACCCATCATTGAAATCCCTGGACGCATGTTTCCCGTCAAAATCGAATATCTCCCCATTGACCCGGAAGAAGACCGGAATCTCGTTGACCCACGGCTCGTCTCGGATCGCGCCAAGAGCGGCATTGTTTCTTCCATTCAAGCAAAGCCGGGTAAAATTCGAACGGAGCCGTATCTTAAAATTTTGGAGAGGATTGATCAAATTGTTCCTGCGCATGAGCGCGGTGATTTGCTCGTGTTTTTGAGTGGGATGAATGAGATTACAATGTTGGCGGATGAGTTACGCAGTTATGCGAGTTTTACGAGGTCCCTTTGTTAATGATTTTCAATTCATGCGTGCGCTGGGATAGTAACGGGAAATTTTTTGATTCAGGCGATGGATCATACTGAAGCTGCACAGTTCATTGTCAGTGCAGGAGCAAGAAAAAGTGTTTGATGTGGCTCCTCCCGGTGTTAGAAAATGCATCTTGAGTACTAACATTGCCGAAACAAGTGTGACGATTGATGGAGTCCGATTCATTATCGACTCGGGTGAGAACTACTACTGCTCTTACTTCAGCCGTACGAACATCATTGACGAAAACTCAAAAAAAACCACAATATTAGGCCGTGTGAAAGAAATGAGTTTTGACTCCACATCCCGTTTATCCCGCCTGTCTGAATTCTGGATTTCTCAATCCAGCGCTAAACAGCGTGCAGGTCGAGCTGGACGTACGGGTCCCGGCGAATGCTACCGCTTTTACACGGCCAACGAATTTGCGCAACTGAATGCTTTCCCTGTTCCCGAAATCTTGAGAACCCCGCTGGAGCCGCTTCTTCTCCAAACGATGGCGTATGGTCTAGGAGATCCGCGCGAATTTGATTTTATCGAGAGGCCGGAAGGGAAGGCGTTAGAATCTGCCATGGATGGATTGAAACGGTTGGGTGCTGTTGAAGGGTCCATTTCTATGAAAAGTCGAGCGTCCACCGGGAATGACAATCAGACTTGCGGTGAGAGGTTAACTGCTTTGGGAAGAGTGCTTGCAATCTTGCCAATGGATGTTGTGTTGGGGAAGATGCTCGTTTTGGGGTCCATTTCTGATGTCGTGGATGCTACAATTGTGATGGCTGCTGCTCTGACGGTTCCGAATCCGTTTGTGAAACTTTCGGAGAGTCGGCTGGATATTTTTGAGGTTTTCTTGTTTTTGACAGCTGCTTCTGAGTTTTTTCTTATACTGACCCTGGCTTTTGTTTAAGAACCAACGGACACTGGAGTCAAAATATGGTGACCCGTTCACTTTAACAAACCTGTTTTCGGATTGGCTCAAAGTAAAGGCTGGTGGAAGAGTAAGAAGACACGAATACTCCCCAAAGAAAAGCGATTATCTAACACAATGCACGTTATCATTGCAGGAGTCTTCAAAGAACTGGTGCAGGCGATTTGGAGTCGAAGAGCAACGCTTATACGAAATGGTGAAACTTAAGACTCAATTTGAGCAAGTGTTGGCTCAATATCTGGGTAAAGAGCTGGAAGAGTCAGAATGCGAGGACTCGGATGATGGTGTGTATAGGCCACCCTCATCTCGCAAGCGGAAGCGAAATGATCGAAAGCGGGAGTCGGTGCCCGAGGAGGAGTTGGATGAGGAAGCGAAATTGAAAAGGAAAATGTATTGGAAGGTGAGTGCCGCTGGCTTCAGAGAAGTGAAATAGTAGCTGTAAAACATTCGTTTTTACATCGAATTCAGGATCCCGAATACATCAAGCGTAAAGAGCAGCGTTTACTTCTTGAACAACAAAAGCGTGCTCAATCCTCAACGAAAAGGAAATTTCTCCGATTCGAGGACGGTGACGAAGGTGGCGACCAAATTGAAGATGAAAGCAAAGGCGCGGAAACACTGCAAGATCTCTCTGTCCACCATCTCGAGTTTTCCCTGAAACACGATGCATCTGCGCTACTTTCAAAGTCGGATACAGCTGGACTGTCCAAGCGTGATGTGAACCTGATTAGACTTGTTTGCTGCTCAGGGCTGTACCCACATTTAGCAATCGCGGATGATGCAAATCGGTTTCGGCCTGATTCTGAACAAGTGAGTTGTTTTTTCTTGTTTCTCGTTGTTTATTTCACTCTGACACTGATATTGTTGGCAAAAAGGTGTACCATACCAAATCGAAGCGGTTTGTCAAAATGCTTCCAACCAGCATATTTGCAACACAACCTGAGTTGCTGCATCCGAAGGAAGTTCCTCGAGCCATGTCGACAAAGGAAGCAGCAGATAACGCCGATCAGCCTGAAAAAGAAACGCTTGACTCAATTCGGCCCAAGCAGCAATTGACAGAACTCATTTGCTACCTGGAACTGTTGGAAACAAATAAGCCGTATCTGACCAATGTATTTCGCGTGCCCGCAGCTCCTGTTTGTCTCTTGTTTGCGCAAAGATGTGAGTGAAGTTTTTGGGCTTCTTGAATCGTGTGCGATGTGGCTGGAGTTCTCACGAAATTTAATTTGATAATGAATACTTTGCAGTGGACGTGAACCATGACTTGACGCATGTGATTGTAGACTCATGGTTACATCTGCATTTCTACAACCCTGAAAAGAGCTCGCGTATCCTTGTGCTCGGTAATTGGTTGCGTATTGCGTGGGATCATGTTCTGGCGAGACGACTGAAGGTTTGCGTTTTCTTTGACTATTTTCGAATTGTATCCGGGGCTGATGATAGTTTATTATTTGGGACATAGAATGTGAAGCACGGATTGTCCACAAAGAATGACGACCAAGAGTTGGCTGATTCTGAGACGGAAGATGAGGAAATTGAAGTGATGGGGACGCGAGTTCAAGAAACCGCGCAATCTGGCGAGACAAAACCAAGTCAAAGTCACAGCGAGAATACTGCTCTGACATTTCAAAAGCGTGTCGCAAGCGATTGGACCGAATTTAATTTTATACCCGTGAGTGTGAAGCGTCTGCGATACGACTGGGAAATGGGAACAACGCAGGTCGCAGAGGGAGTCGTTGCGGCAGATGAGTTTGAAGAGCTGGAAGAGTTTGAGTTGTCAAGTGAGTTTTTATTGCTTTGTTTTTGGAAGTGAAGCGCTATTTTTTACCAGGATTCCCTCATCACCCTCATCAGAACGCCTTGGAGAATTCTTGGATCTGGATTTTGAATGTTCTGTGGAGCGCCTGCGCATGCAAGATGTTCCGAATTGGGTTTGTTTGGGATTTTTTGTTTCCCTCTTGTTCGGCGCTCTCAGAAACACGTTTGTTTTTTTTAATTCATCAGTTTGGATATGATCCTTTCAAAACAGACACACTAAGTGGTGGTGTTGGCGGCAATCAAGGATCATCGTCACTCCATCAAACGGGTGCGCAACCACCGTTCAAGGGTGAACTCATGGCCACACCTTATATCCACTATTACGTGGCGAATCCCTCAACTTTAAAAAACCTTGGTTTAAAAACACGATCCAAACTGGATATGGTCCCACCCAAGACGGTTGCATGTACAGTCAGCACGGTGACCGAGAAGGAAACAGAAGGGACACAATGGACAACTGTATTTAGTCTTTTGGATGAATCAGCACCAGTTGCAGTTGCTGAAAAGGTGCCGCTTGGCCCTGTGCTGCCGCCAAGTGTGTCCGAAAATGCGACCGAGTCTGTTGTTCCACGGATGCTGAAGCAGTGCCCCAAGTGCGGCAAAGACATGCTGGCAACGACGATAGAATTTCTGAAGCACAAGCGGGTGTGCAAGTAGCAGCACGCGTTGAGTGGCGCGTCAGTCGTAAACTGTAAATATAAAGTTTGAAGAAAAATGAAAAAGTGGATTCGGTTTCAAAAATTGTCGCCCATTTCTCCCCCGCTTTTTTTCTTTAGCAAAATCGTAATCGACTGTTATTTCCAGTCCATTCGACCTGTCAGGCAGCGCAAGCAGTTGAGTCTCTTGTTCTAGACATCATAAGGCCGGGTCAGCACGCGCAGGGCAGCGCTAGCCCAGAGAGACGCAAGCTAACAAACCTGCTCGCAGGCAAACAACAATAAAAAACATAAAAAACAAACTAGTTCGGTATCGCTTTTGAAATGGCAGACTACAACCGTGGTGGACGTGGCGGCGGCGGAAGAGGCGGACGAGGGGGCGGCGGCGGCGGCGGCGGAAGAGGCGGCCAAGGTGGTGGCCCGGGCGGACCCGGTGGCGGCCGAGGTGGGGGCCAAGGTGGAGGCCAGAGGGGTGGTCATGGTGGCGGCGGTGGCGGCCAGGTGGGCCGAGGTGGCGGTCAACAGGTGAGTCATCACTGTTTTGCAAATTGTCTCCTTTGATCTGACAACTCTGAGTTAAAACAACCACACCCAATATTGAACTCAGGGTTGGACTTCTGAAGGATCTCCTCGCAGTGCACCGGCTTCCGCGCAACCCGCCAGCCAGTCCCGGCCAGCGTCTTCGTCTTCAACCCCAGCCCCAGTTGCAGCCCCAAAGCAGCCCAAGGCACCAAAGCAAGAACTTCCCCCTCCTCCGCCATTTGAATTGGATGAGTCCATTGTGATGTTGGAGCGTGTTCGTCCACTTCGCCCAAGCGTGGGATCCCGTGGAAAAAAAGTCAAGCTCTTCGCGAACAGTTTCCCCATGACTATCCCAGATGCTGACTTTTATCACTACGGTAATGAACCTAAATATTTGATCATTTCAAATTACGAGCAGCATTCTAATATGTTGGTTTTTTTCACACCCAGATGTTGAAATTAAAGCCCTCGATAGCAAGAGTGTCAAGGCGACCCCTGTTCCTGTCAATCGCCGCATTTTTGACTCTTGGCAGAAGGCTCACGCATCCAAAGAATCCAAAGTGGCCATCTACGATGGTCGTAAGAATCTGTATGTCCCAAAGAAGTTGCCAATCCCCGAAGCCGGTGACGAGCTCGTGGTGGTCCTGAAGGAAGAAAACGACAGGTAATCTAATCTCCTTACCATGTGCATACAAACACTGCTAATAATCATATACAGAGAGCAACGGTTCGAGTTTAAGGTTCGCTTGGTTGCCATTGTGAACATGGAAAAGTTGCACCGCTACATCATCAACAAAGGCGAAAACGAAATTCCTCGTGACTCCATGAGCGTTCTTGACCTTTTGCTCGCGTCTCGTCCAAACGCGCTCTTCACAGCAGTGAATAAGAGCACCGGAAGCAGTTTCTACAAGCCGTACAATCCGCAATTCAACATTTCCAATGGCTTGAACTTGCGTCAAGGTTGGAAGCAGAGTATTAAAGCGACGTACAAAGAAGTCTTGCTCAACCTGGACGTGGCATGCACCGCCTTTTATCGTGCAGGTAATCAGCCAAAAAAAAAATTCAGCCTTTGTCGTTGTTTTTTCTCTAATTTTGATTATTCCATTTGTTAGGCCCTCTCCTTGACGTGGTTGCTGCCTTCTTTAACCGTGGCCGTATTCAAGATATCAACCCACGACAACTGGCTCCAGGGACAGTTGAATTTCAACGTCTCTCGAAGTTCTTGGCCAATCTGAATGTTACAATTACGTACCGTGACACGGGCCGGACAAAGTACAAGATTCGTGGTCTCTCCAAGCAGACACCTGACAAAGCGATGGTTGTGAAAGATGACAAGTCCAAAATGACCGTGAGCCAGTATTTCATGAAGGAGTTCGGGCGCAAAATCCAATATGAGTTTTTACCCCTTGTCATGTAAGCACGGTGTCCGTCATATCAGGTTTCCAATTTCACTGACTCTCCTTTTTTTAGGTGCGGCAACGACGGTCAAATTCTTCTTCCGATGGAGTACCTGCTTGTGAAGGACGGTCAACGTCACTTGGGCAAGCTTTCAGACGTGCAGACTGCAGACGTGATTAAGATCGCAGCCGTGCCACCACCGGAGCGTCAAAGCCGTATTATGGAAGGTCGCAAATCTCTTCACGATGCAAGCAGTGACCCTTTGATGAAAGCCTGGGGTGTGACTGTTCAGCCAACTATGAAGGCAATTGAAGGCCGGGTTCTTGTGACTCCAGTACTGACGGGTTCTCAAAATGTGTCACCACAAAACGGCGCTTGTTTGTACCTTGCTCTTGTACTTTCTTTTCAACGCGTGGTCTCATCACTTTGTATTGAATACCAGATGACCTTATGAAGCAAGGCCAGTGCAAATTTTACAGACCGGCGAAGCTTGATTTCTGGGCCGTTGCCGTCTTTGGAGACACTCGTACTATGCAGTTTGATGCCGTTGCTGAGTTCATGACTCGTCTATTTAGTGAATGCAAGAGTCGCGGCATGTTTATCTCGGAACGCAACTTCAAGGACGTCATTGTGGCGCAACAGCGTAAAACGATTGAGAACACCTTGAAAGATGCCAATGATGCTGCTATTGCTGCAACGCGTAAAGCTGCTCCACCAGGAACTCCGATGCCACAGTGTGCCCAAATGATTTTCTGCATCTTCGAAAAGGGAGGATTCATTTACGACGAGATTAAATTCTTTGCGGAAACTAAGCTCAACTACATGACGCAATGTTTCATGTCCAAGCACTTGCCTCCCCGCGGTCCCAAACCAGGAGTGACGACCAACTTGGCCCTCAAAGTGAATGCGAAACTCGGAGGTGTGAACATGATGGTGGACCCTGCCAAGCAGTTGAATATTCTTGGAAAGCCTGTGCCGACGATGATCATGGGAGCGGACGTAACTCACCCCCCTGCTGGAGCTCAAGGCGGTGTATCCATTGCGTCCCTTGTTGCTTCCATGGATGCCAAGTTTGCTGAATATCGTGCTGCCATCCGCGTGCAGGGACCTCGCCTTGAAATCATTGGAGACTTGAAAGGAATGGCCAAAGAACATCTTACGCAATTCAAAATCCGCGCGAAGGGCCGCTTGCCGGAGCGCCTGATCTTCTTCCGTGATGGTGTCAGTGAAGGCCAGTTTGGAGAAGTCGCGTTGCAAGAGGTTCAAAACTTGAAACTGGCGTTGCGCGAGGAGGGTGCAGGAAACTGCAAGATCACCTTTTTAGTCGTGAACAAGAGACACTCGCACCGCTTTTTTGCGCAAGATTCGAGAGAAGCGGATAGAAAGGGAAACCTTATGGCTGGAACTGTGATTGACTCTGGTAAGGCCCTGTATTTGTTAGAGTTTCGGACTGTAATCTGACATTTTTGCTTCTTTCTGCGTTTTTAGGCGTCACCCACCCGTTCGAATTTGACTTCTTTTTGAACTCTCACCAAGGTCTGCAGGGAACTTCCCGTGCCGCTCATTACCACGTCCTCTACGATGAGAATCAGTTTACGGCAGACGACTTGCAGGAAGTGACCTACCGCATGTGCTACCTGTTCGCTCGTGCATCCCGCAGTGTCGGTGTAGTTCCAGCTGTTTACTACGCGCACTTGGTTGCCTACCGTGCTCGTTGCTACAGACCCGGCGGTGTCGGCGGCAGCAGCGAGATTGTGGGATCAAGCAGCAGCGGAGGAATTGACAGCGCCGCCATTGACGAATTTGAGGACGTGACTGAGGAAATGAGAAAGACAATGTTCTTCACTTGAAGAAGGTTGTCAAATCATTTGGTCGCGTGTTAAAGAAGGTCTATCATTATCCCCTTTATTTTTTATCTTCATATTGTTTAAGGGATTGGGTAGCAAGTTGGTGGTGCGTAAGAACTCGTTTAAGTGGATGCTGGATTGGGTTTTTTTTCTGTTTTGCTTGTCGTTTGTTGCTGTTGTTTGACAAAATAAAAAATGCCTTCTTTAAATCGTTGGAGCCTTTATTTTATTCGGATGTTACGCTATCTGTCCGCAATGAAAACCAAAACCTGGTCTGCAGAATATCCAACAAATAGACACCGTTGATCGGCGGAAATATGCAAACTTGTGTGATTTTCCTTGCGATCCGCACCAGCGCCACCGCGTCCCCGCCTGTCTGACGACCCGGATACCCTCTGCTTGAAGACCGTCTTTAGATCATGGCAATGCACCAACTCGACCAAGAGTCCACCATCCGCCACATCTCCAACTGCAAATGGCTGCTCATACATTGTCAAGAACATTTCCCCACCTTCCCGAGATGCCCAGAAATCATCCAGAACTACAGACGCAAATCGGCGGCTACTAAGCAATTTCCCATTCACTGAAAACACTTCAAGATACGAGCATTTCGAAGAAGATTTGAAACCGCCGCTGTTGCCGTTGCCACCACTTCCACTGACACGCGTTGATCGCCTGCGTTCGCCGAGTCCAAGGTCATCGATGCTTTCCTCCCCACCAGGAGTGGAAGATGCGGCAGCGGCTTCTGTGCGGCTGGCGCGGTCTATTAATAGCGACCCAAGTTCTTCCGAGTGCACGATAAGGCATGCTTTCGAAAGGAGAATTTTTGAAATCATGAAAGAGGACGTCCCGATGGCTAACGTGAGTGCTGATGGCTTGATGGTCCGAATGTATTGGGAAGTGCCGAGGGCATGTACAATGCATGTGCCATCCTGCCAAATGCAGAGATAAACAAGTGCAGTACTTGCATCAGTTGGCAGTCAGCTATACAGCAAAAGAATAAACTCACAAGCGATCCAGAAACGACAAGATCTTGTTCAGTATGAACCGCCACGCAGCTCACTTCATCATCGTGCCCGTAAAAGACGCGTCTTGTGTTTTGTTTAATAACAACATCTGTCCCAGAGTGCGTAATCTCCCACGCAATCACGGTCGTATCTCGCGAACCTGTGACAAGAGCAGTTCCATCCTCAGAAATCGCAACACATGTCACAATATCATGGTGCCCGTAAATTGCGTCGACCATCTTTGGAGCGCTGTTTGCGCCGGCATCGAGGAGGACAACTTGGAAGGATGAGTCCCAATGGCCGCCAGTAAAGAGATGCCTCATGTCTTTTGTGTGAGCGAATAAATTGCGCGATACCGAAACATTGGCTGCCAAGTAACATGGGAGTCGCCTGAAAGCCATAAAAGTCAATTTTTTGACATGGAAAGATTTTGATAAGGATTTATACCTTCGCGCGATCGATGTGTCATCGGCTTCAAAGATAAATGGCTGCTCGGCATTTGATGAAGTACAGATGTAGCGGTGGATCCCAACAGTCATATTTGAATCGATTGTAATCATCTTGTCGCGATCATGTTGACCCAAGAATGACTTCATCACACTCGTTGAATGCCCGGCTGGTTTTCGATTCGCGTTTGCGTCTGAAGCGACGCTTGCTGTTGAAATAAACGGCATGGATCCAACAACAGAGCCAGAAGGGACAGGGCCACTCCTTGCAGAGACGGAAAACGCAGTCTCCAGCTGTTTAGATGCGAAAATGTTTGGCTTGTAAAAGTCTTGTTTGTTCAATCGTGATGGATGCGGCAATTTGAAAAGTTGCATTGGTGTTTGACCAAAGTTGTTGATTTGCGCTTCAATGCTGGCCCGCTCCATTGGATCTTGGACATGGTCAATGTTGACGGCACCTTCATACGTCAGATAGTGGAACACATTGTGTGCACTGACGCTCTCTGGCCCGGTTTGCTTGTATCCCCATATTAAATCTATCCATTCGTGTAAATGCGCGGAAACGTAGTCTCCCTCGAGAGCCATGCGATGAATTCGAACAAATTCTTCTGGGCTGTCAGCCCATGGCGGGAGTATCACGTCATGTACTCTGGCGCCTGTTTGTTTCACTCCAAGATCGAAGGCATTCTGCAGTTTGAAAAAATATTGTGCATTATTTAGCTGTTGTATGCAATCGCACTCAAGGGTTTGCTGGAATACCTCATTTATCAAAAATTCAGGCATGTAAAAGAACTCTGGGATGAGTTCTTTAACGTCACCACTTCCCGTGAGAACTGATTTCCAACAGCTTTCCAAAGAATCAAATTGCCTGAGAAGAAACGTTTGGCAACATTCCCGAAAATAGTCGAGCAACTGATTTTACCTGTCAGAGTGGTCAAACTTGCCCCCCTGAAGAGCGATATGGAGACTTGCGAACGGCTCCACTCTCAGCATGTAAAATAGCACTGCAGCGGAACTTGAATAGTGAGTCCCGTACATGAACTTTTTTGTTTCTCCGGAGGGGTCCTCAAAGTTTTCGTAATTCTGCAAGTAATTTTGCAACCGTGCCGGATCCAACGCGCCTATCGGCTTCGACAGATCCCTGTAAATACTCGGATCTTGCAGATCCAACTTGTCGGATTTGTAGTCCGTGATAATCCTGGTAATCATTGTTAAAAAGCTGATAGTGGCGGCAATGTAGTGTTTCTCACCAAGGAAAAACTGGGTATTGAGTCAAATCGTTGTTAGTCCGGCCAGAAACAGTGTTAAGGTGCATCAAGTATTCAAAGTTGGAGATTTCGTGCCGCTGCCAACGTTCCGTCACGTCGCTCTTTGCAATCATTTCCACCGGGTTCCTTGGATCGGCAATTTTCAGATTTGGAGGCCGCAGTCGAACAATATGACTCAAGAGACTGAGTTTTGGTTTTGAGCCCTTGAAGTTAAAGAAGCAGTTGGAGCCGTCTACAAAAAAGAACTCGATGGCAGAGTTTCTCAATTGGCATCGCCGGAAATAAACTTCCCTCAGCTTTGAAATGGGCCATCGCCGTTCGCGAAGGAGAACCTCCGATTCCGCGACAAGCGCAAGAATTTTTTGGTCGGCATCATTCATCCCCGCTGCTGAAGTCCGAAGGTCCGAGAAAAATGTAATGTTCGAATCAGAAAGCTCCAAGCGCCCTTTAACCGCAGTCATCAAAAGAATCATTTCACAATCAAACACGCATATTGGTTTCCCAGCTGCCGTTGCTAGATTTTCATCACTCCCCGCGACAATGTCCCAATCATCGGCCAAATGTTCTTCACTTTGATGAACGACACTTAGTTTCCTTTCGTCCGATTTGTAGTGCGTCTTGAGCTTCTCCAGATTTGTTTTACGTGAGTTTCCGGGTGAGTCTTGAGAATCCAACAAGTTTTCCATCGAGTTCTTCTCACTGTCTAATTTTGAAGTTCTGTCCCTCTTGTTGGACGCATCCTTGTGATCGTCAAATTCAAAGTTGGGAATTAACCGTTGGTGCATGCGCAGATGATTCTCAGTTCGGTCCAATTTCCATTTCGGACCTCCCATCGCCAACAAACATCCTTGTGACTCTATTCCGCCCGAGAGTTTCGGTAACCAAATCCCGCGCTCTTGAGTCATACCATGGTAAATGGACAGCCACCTTCGTGACGTCAAACGGCGATCAGATTCTTCAACAACGAGTGTTTCCGGGACCAACGTGTTGAATTCACCCTCTCGTCGTGTTCTCAACACCCCTAAATGGGATTCTAGACCACTTTTTAGTTTGTTTGAAAGGATTTCGTGCTTGGCGGCTTTCTGAACGTGGGGCTTTGCCACTTTCGCATATCGTTTCTTGAGTAGTCCTGCATATGCCAGCTCCTCTTCTTCCACCGTTCGTGATGCGATAAAAAAGTACTTTTCGTAGAGAAGCGACCAGGCCGTCGATGTCACAAAAGCGGCAAAGTTTTGTGAATTGGATTCGATTTCCTCAATAAACTCCCTGGTCAACGTTGACGGATCGCCCTCATTCCAAATACACAGCAGGTAATCATACCACTGATGAATTGCAATGGCAAACAGAGGGAATATTGCCTGCGTCGCTGGGAGACTTGAGGAATCATGATTGCTATTCGATTCTTGAATTGACCTGTGGTTGAACCAGACATGAGATTTGCATTCGCACAATAAGAGAAGGAAAGTGTCTTACGCTTTGTAAGAGTCAGTCAGTTGAGAAAAGACACTTCCTATTTGTACTTTTGAGTTTTCATCGCCACCAAAGTCGGAATGTTTCTCAAACAATGCCACAAAATGCGGAAGAACCGTTGACCAGACTTCGTGGTTTCCAGTAGAAATTGCGTTCAGCAACAGACGTAATTGTATTCGCGGTAATCCGCCGGGCCTCGTATGCGCCTGCATGACCAGTCACTTGTCAGAAAACATGGAATTCAAAGTGCGAGCGTACAGAACCTTGTCCAAAGTATCAGCCAGAGTGACATGCGAGATTCCAAAGTCTAGCAGTGAAGCAATCAGGTGGACGCACTCTTCAGCCAGTTTTCGGTTGTCATGAAAAGGATAAGCCATCTGAACATCGATTGTTTGACGATCCTTTTTGGTTGCCAGTATGGTCGTTCCAATACTTTCAAAGAAGGACGCTGAAAGAAACATAATTAACGCTTCAACATTGCCCCAGTTCGAATTGAAGTGCAATGCGATACTTACTGCTTCCACTATTCTCGGAAATCTTTTGCGCTTCATAATCCTGAACTTCGTTCAAAAGCTCATCGTAAAGGTCATTATAACTGAACAAATACTCCTCGGTTAAAGACACTAGATGATATACGTTTTCCTGTTGCGAAACCAAACCAGTTAATTGAAGTCGTCCACAGCAAGCTGATGAAATCCTCCTCACCAGCGTATTCCCTGCAAACATGTCAGCGTCTCCATTTGAAAGTTCGGCGCGAATCTTTGTCATCAAACTACGAAGTAGAAGTCCAATCATGCTAACGCCATTGTGCATCCCACCACACTTTTTAGAAAGCCAGATCAGTGCAAGCGATTCTTCAACACTCCGCCAAACTCTTCTATCTGATACAAATCCGTCCAAGAGACAAATGCTAAAGATCTCCAGCACCAGTTCCGGAACTGCTTCGCTTAGAGGTAAATTCTCGATTGCGGGCGTCCCTACGATGGCAGGACTCTCAGCAACGGGCGATAGCACTTGAGATCGTTCGGTTATTGCTCGTGAATTTCCAGCAACATTGGGATCGGCAACGACCAGTTCGAGCAACAGAATCTGCCATCCATAGATTTTTCGCAATTGTTCTGAATTTGCTGGAGACTTTCCTACAATCAGCAGGACATCTTCTAAAACAGTTGAAATCAACTGCTGCGATTCAATGGTGGAAGTGTAGCGCCCATCCGCAAGTAATTGCAAAATGGAGACAAGATATGTTCCATTTGATATCGAAACGGTGGGCAAGTCGGAGAGTTGGAAAATTACTCTGTCTGAATGCCAGTCAAGCAACTGCTCCTCGATTGCCAGTTGCAGGAAGCAAAGATACACATGTCGTGAGAAGTAGAATTGGGATAAGTTGGATGCAACAGTGGCTCCAACTTCTCGGCAAGACACAGCTCCAGAGTTGAAGTTCCCAGGCAACTCTTCAAGTCTTAGCTTCCGCTTCCATTTATCCGGTGTCCTGCTCGACTGGTGCGAAATATATTGTTGAGCACGGCAAAATGCAGAGGAAGAAAATGCAAGTCAGCACCTTCAACATGACAAGCATCAGCTTCAAAACAGAAACTCGAATCTGCTCCAAATTAGATCGAAACAGCAAATTCATGAGCACTTCAATCGCACACGAATTGGCCAGAAACGTTTCCAAAACTCCATTTGAAGCAAATCCTAAGCTCGTGTCAATCAGAAAATCCAACAGATCCAACACGTGTGCCGAATCATGTCCACCAGACCAAAGCGACAACACAAGGCGATGACATTCATCTGGGCGTAGACCACCACCTCTCGTCACCAGAGTGGATATGCAGTTGAACATGGATTCACGGATTTTCGAAAGTGTGGAGAAATCACCCCTTGCGGCCAACAGCTTGCTTGTCAATTCGGAACTCAAATAATCTGGAGGAGTGACCCAGTAGTACTTTTCCAAAGTATCCAAGAGAAATGAGACACCATATTTGGCACGAAGTGTGTCGTTTTTGGCAAGCAAATATTGATTTAGAAATTCTGCATGCTCAAGTTGAACAGAGGCTTCACTGAATGCCCAGATGCGGTAATCAAACACGAGTGAATCCTGGACATAAAAAGATCAGGAAACCTGAAAATAAATCCGTGAAACAAAAACCGCGTACTTCAATGTCGCTCGCTAATGACCCCAACAAGGATCCAGGTGCAGCAATGTTTGGCGCAAGCATGCTCGTTTCGCTGGCAATTTTCGCCAACGCCATTACAGCATCCAAGGATTTCATGTTGACAAATCCAATGTCTTGTTGCAGCATCAGGCTCATTATCTTGGGTCCTTGGATTTCAGCAAATTTCTCCATATGCATGAAATCACTTCCAAGAAGAAGTCCCGTGATTTGTAAAAAGCACACCAGCCGTGCGTTTCGCACGCTGTTCGAGGTGTCTGTCCCTGTTTCAGCACTGACTGACATCTTGCCGGACCCGATACTTGGAATGACTTCGATCGGATAATTCAAATGAGTGAGCAACGGAAACAATACTTGAATACCGCCAAATGCGTGAATTGAAGTTTGCAAGCATTTCGACGAGCACGCCATCACCTCTCTCATGTCTGCTTCGCCAATGTGGCGCGGCCCAATGTCATAGCACGCGAATGATACGCTCCCTTGCTGTATAGCAGTTGGATAAAACTGCAGAATGATTCTATAAAAGCGCTTAAATTTGTCAACATGTAAAAGCAAACACCAAAAACCAGACAGTTTCACCTCAAATTCAAAGACCCATCAAACAACGTCTTTCCAACCTCAGGATACGAAGACAAGTCTTCTGCCTTAAACTGCGTGCAATGACCAGGCCCAAGCCCATACAATGCCTCAACTTGAGGCAACGACAAAACATCTTCCATTAAGTAAACACTCGTCATTTGCCCGCAAAAACTTTGCGCACATCCTGACATGCTCATGCTTGTGGCTGAAGCGGGAGATTCACCAATATCAGGGATAGAATCGCTTGAAATGCCTTGGTTCCCGACAAACCCGCGTTTTGAAGAGTTCGGACTTGTAGCAAGGAGCGTGGATATAACCCCTGATGCACCAATTCGATTCACTGCATGCGATAATACATCCGGATATGGTAGTTTCCCGGAAGCACGACTAAACCCGTTTATATACAGCGTGGCGTCTGGGTCGTTAAACCATGGCAGCTTCAGTCCAGCATGGCACACGTTAATTAGATACCACCGTTTGGCAATCAGCGAAATGTCATTGACAAACAAACATGACTCTTGACCGTTTTTGTAGACGTGGAATCCAAGAAGTCGGTTCGTGATTTTGAGTTCGACACCGTTCCCACCAACACTTCGCATGCTCCACAGAACGATGCCAGCCGCATTGCTAGAATTTGCAGCAGTACCTTGAGCAGCGGCAGGATATTCCTGCATTTTGATCCAGCAGCTGAACGTGTACCCGTTCCCGGACACGGGCCACTTTTCAAATTCCGGTAAAACAAGCCCGCTGTTCCGTCCGGAAAAATAAAACATATCCAAGTCGGGTTCATGCCGTTGAAACAACTTCAAAATTGATTTGAGGAGAACGTCATAGTAAAAAGGAAGACGCTGGCCATTTGGACCGTGTGAATCAAACAGACTAGCTGACGGTCTTCGAGAAGTTCGAGGAGGCGTTTGCAGGGATGAAATGGATTGTGAACGGCTTCGCGTTAATGACATGGATCGCGCTCGAATGGGCATTCCTGTCGATGTGGGGGGTGAGTTTTGGTAGTGACGAAGACTCTTGAATAAGCACTTGGCTTCTGCCACTGAGATGGAATAATTGGCGACGATCTATCGAAAAATGAAAGTTAACACACAACGATAAAAAAGGTGATGCTGACGTCACCAACCTCAAATAACTTAATAAAACGCTCCAGTTGGTCTATGCCTTCCACATGGGGTAAGACCTTACGCAGAATTAACCCGACAAGACCCGCTTGAGTCATCAAAACACGATTCATTTCATGTCCAGCGGCAAGTTTCTCCAAATACTCCAACATCCACAATCGCAAAGAATTATCACACGCTTGATAAAGTCCAACCAGCGACTCCAAAACAGATAAATTCCGAATCACTACATCTGTTGTAACAGTGGCTAAATTGTCGCCAACGTCTGAGCTGTAGTAAATGTACTTGTCCTCAGAAAGGAGGGGTCTCATCAATTTGGGTACGAGCAGTCCAAACACGTGATTCAGGAATCCAGGCCATATTTCGCATGCACAGTCTGCATCTGTGGATCTCCCTTCGAAAAGCCGATACTTCATCTCCTTCACCCCCGAAATCTGCCCAAAACATCGATTCGCGAGAATACTTCCAGTCAAGAGTGAAGCCATTGTCACCATCAACGCATGAACATATGTTCGTGCCATGCATTCTTCCTCTGTAAGAACAGAATTCGATGCAACTGTTGGAATCGATTCATCCGACGGATTTTCAACCGATGCAGCGGGACCTTTGTCTGTTTCACGGCCCACCCTCACCCCAGGAACGCTGCTGCATAAGGCACAGCAGAATTCAATCACCTTCGCATCAACAAGACGGCTGCGCACTCTCCCGCGTTCAATGCTCCCGCTTCCAAACAACTTGACAATGTCGCGGAATCCTTTCAAAAGTCGGAGATTGACGTTCAAGCAATCGACAGCTGTCATTTCGCTGGCAGGGGAAGTTATGAAACGGCTCGTGTAATAAGAAATCCACGTGGATATGCTGGTGGATGTGTCCGAGTTTGCTTGAAGAGATGCTTTACGGTACTGTTTGTCGCTTGCAGACAAAAGGGTCCCTGTAACGGAGAAAAAACACCTTCGCGCGAGGGATATAATCTCGGGCGGAGTTGTGGACTCATAACCCGGCAGAAGCGCGATTGAATCAACAAGAAATGTGCGCACGGTGTCGTTACTTGATAGATATATCGCCGCCAGCAGTGATCCTTTGGATACAAGATCCAAGAAGGAAACAAACAGTTTACAAACATCAATCCATTCCTGCTGAATTGCCATCACCGAGACTGACGTTGTCGATTTCGTTTCAGATGGAGGAGATGCTGGCGGCTGTATCAAGGGGGCCGACGAATGCAGAAAATCCAGTTTTATCAAAGAATCCACAGTTTTGTGGAACACTGGTTTTCCAAACTGGCACGCGGAACTCAGCATGCGAATGGAAAAGAGACGTTGCGATCCCGCATTTGAATCCGCCACGATATTCAAGAGTGCCAACAAAAGTCCCGAATTCGAGGTATCTGGCAGAATCGCTGCCTGCATCATGAACCGAACGGATTCATATTTCACAAATGGATTTGAATGTCCATGAAAGTGAGAGCCCAACAGAATTTGCCAGGCACTAATTTGGTCCAAAACTGCGAAAATTGCAGTCCGTCGGGTATGCAGGCGAGCTGCCTCAACCTCCCCACTACCTTGGTGAACCAATGAAACCGGAATGTGTTTGACCTCCAACAGAGCTCCGAGAAACCGCACCACGCCAACTCTCAAGACCACGTTGTCAGCTTTATCGCACGCGGATTCAAACAACTCCCGAAGAATGCAGCCAACACGCTGCATCACATCTTTGTCATTTGTTACCACCTCTACATCATCCATTTCATTGCTTCCATGACTGCCATTGATTCTAGATCCCAGTACCCACAACTTTGGATCACAAGCCCCCACCAACAATCCAAGCGCTGTTTTAAGCGGAATGGGAACGTCAAATACGCCTCCATCCATCCGTTCGGCTCCACCTGAAACCATAAGTACAGCGTCCTCTACGCTGGATTCCCAGGCTGCAGCAGCAGAGTGGCTCTTACTCCCAGGACCCGGATCTTGACCAATATTTTGCGAATTTGCAGTTCTTGCGTCAAACAAATCCAGAACAAACTCAAACTCCTTTTCAAACTGTTTCATGTATGCTGCAGACTGTTCGCTTTGTTTCACGCTGCTCGAGAGACTCACCGTCTCATAGAAATGCGACACGCGGGTAACGAATTCCACTATATTCAGGCTTGCCACATCGCTCAAGGTCCGTTTCGCTGTATTTTCCAAGCTCGCGCTTCCCGGCGGACTCACGAGCGACAAATACAGAACCAAATAACACGCATGAAAACTGACGAAATACGCGTCCGAGATTTCTTTAAACGTGTCCCCAGATGGCACCTCCGATACTGTTGGTGCATTGCTTTGAGTCCCGTTCGACGCGTGGCTGAATGGAAACTTATGCGGGATGGCCGTTGCAATCAAATTCAACGCATTTGAATCTGTCAGCAAGATTGCTTGCAAGGAAATATTGTCCACAATCAGACAACCAATGGATATGATGCTATGGAACGCGATATTCGCGTACAGATTTCGAAAACCCGGGGCATCAAGGTCATCAGGGATGGCTTGAAGGATGTGAATCAGAGTGTTGAAAAACGCGGTTGGATCGATTCCAGCTGCTGCTGCAAGAACGGCTGGGTTGCTGGATTTGGGGTTCAAGGAAGTTGCAAGTGAGGCGAGCTGCGAGAGGGAGCCAGTTTGGATCCACTGAAGCCACTTGGACGCAGATGCATTGCCTATGCCGCGCAGTATGGTGGTAAGACTTGCGCAAATTGTGTCACGCCAGAGCGTCAAAAGTATTTGCGCGAGGGTTTGATCTTCTGGATGGCATTTATATTCTGGCAACAAAACACCATTTTCAGAATTTGCGTTTCATGCACTCAGCAGTTGTTGATCTCGGTTTGGAAATGCACTCACCAGGAAACAAGGCCAACAGTTTCAAAAGAGTGGCCACAGCTCCAGACTGAACAAGAACATCCAAATTTTCGTCCAAACGCGCAACAATTTCGAAACAAGCGACAAAAGCGTGCACGTCCTTCAGACAGATGCACATTTTGTCCGAGTAGATTTGCGTCTCCAAAAGCGACTTTAATCGCATCACATGTGCATCAAAGTCAGCCGAAACACTGGATATTGTGGGGACTGGATAGATCGGGTGTCTGTTTGACAAGACAGCGCTGGGCGCAGAAGCGTCCGCGGGCGGTGTCTGTTGTTGCACTGGAGAAGTGGCCGAGAAGGAGAAGGCTGAGCGCAGAGAGAAGGCGGACGTGCGCTGTTTGATGAAAGCGAAGGCAGAGGAAGATCGATTTGCCTGTGCCTGTGCTTGCTGTTCAGTGCCGCCCTCACGGACCAGCACCGACTCAAGAAGACCGATGGCGCTGTTGCTGCCGACACTCAGCGGGGGTGACTCTGCACGAAGAGGATGTATCAGCGAACAAGTATCACCGTCGATCGATGCTCGCCTTGCCGGGAAAGAACCAGTTCAACAAACTCTTTCGACGCGTCGATTGCGTCCATCTTTGTTGCAACTATTTAACTTCAAATATTTCTGAAGTAAAATAAAAAATACCACAGCCATGGTCCGAGCTGCTCAAGGCGTTGTCATTGAATGGTAAAATCAGCCCCCGTCGTGCGCCTGACTGCGGACATGCGACACAGGGAAATGCAGCTGTTTCCTTACTGACCTGCACACAAACGACCCGCAGCGACATGGCCGTTGTGAGTCGACCAGCCCTCAGCTTCGCTGCTGCAAGTGCTGATATTTGTCCCCTCAGACGCAGATTCTTATCATGATTGACCAGACAATACAAAAGTTTATTCTCGAAGAACTGGACGAAACGGTAGTGACTCAACAGTTTTGGCTGTCAACTGTTCGCTCATCTGCACCCCTCACGACAGCATCTGTTTGTCAATCCCACGCATCTCGACTGGATCCTAAAGAGTACGTACTGGCCTTATCTCCCGATTGCGCCCGTGTTTAAACGAATCATGTTCAGATCTGGAGCGCATTCTGGAGGAGAACACTTACCGCGCAACTGCAAACGAGAAGGACGATTAAGCCTCTAAACATCATTATCATCATCATGCCTCCCTCTTGTGCAATAAATAATGTCTTTTTGGATGATTTCCCCTGCACAAAATGAAGGAACTGCTTGCACACTTGAAGGATTCCAAACCACCCACCCACGCATCGGCCATGCTCCCAACTCATCATCCCCGAGTCGATAAAACTATCCCAAATAAATATTCTCCAGATCGAATCAAAAAAAAATAGAAAAGGAGGAACGAGAACCCATAAAAAAAAACCGCCAGCTATTTGAGTAACCTTGCCTTGAGAATCAATCGCGACACTCAAATTCCCCATGCGATGATGACTTGCATCGCATGCATACATGACGGTACCAGCAGCCAGCCCCGCGCGCGCACTTGTTTTGGTTGAACTGAAAGCACGGGTTCTTCTTGTCATCTCGAGCCCGTTTTCCATCATCCACATCGTCGGCCCTTCTACTTCCAGTTGCGCTTCCACCTGCTCGACGGGATGCGTATCGGTCCTCGTCCGGCCCGGTTCTTAAACGACGCGCGGCATCTTCCTCCTTTTCAGTTGCTGAAGTGGACGAAATACGGCTTTCTCTTCCAGTATCATCATCCCGACGCGCTCTTTTGACACCACCGCTCTCTGTCCTTGCCTCCCTCTCATCTCTGTCCCGTTCTCGCTCTCTCTCATCTCTATCTCTGTCTCTCTCTCTCTCCCGATCTCTGTCTCTGTCCCGTTCACGAACGTCACGCCCCCTCTCACCTCTCCTCCCACGCTCTAAGCTTCTGTCGCGATTTTCTACTCGCCTCGAAAAATGCAGTGCATCACTTCCTCCCCGACTTCTTCCACCACTGCCATTTCCTGAACCATCAAATCCATTGTTTCCACTTTTGCCAAACTCGCGACGCGTAACAAATTGCCCGCGGGATTGTTGAGTGTGGATCCAGTCGAGTTTCTCGTTTTCTAGGAGCGTGGCTGCGTTTAATGGACATGCGATGGTTGGATGGTCAGGACTCGCGCAGCGTGTGCACGCATGAATGTGAGCTGTTTCAAAAATAAAATCCAAACCAAAATGATAAGAAGATAGGACATGTTTTTAGAAAGAAAATACACTCAACAGCATCCTCTGGCAGATTTAAGTGCAGCAACGCACAATCCAGTTGCATTCCAGTTATTACAGGAACTTCGCATCGTGTCAGGGTGGTCCAAGGGACATTCAGAGATGGGATGGTTTCCCAGGCAAAAGAGGCACGCGTTTAAGCGGCCGCATTTGTGCGGGTTGCATGTATCCTGTGTGGGTGTGTTGAAATCTTGACGGAAAAAACAAAAAATTGAGCGTGAGTGATTGCAAGGTAAAGGACGTGTTTTCAGAGGATTATGTTACATGGGCAGATGCACGGTTTTTCGTCAATGCAAACGACAAACGTGTGCTTGGGGCTGGTGCAGTACATGCAAACATGAGGAAAGGGGCAGTTATCGTCAGGGCAGGAGCCTTCTTTGTTTGAATTGTACGCGAGACACGGGAGAGCGAAATGGGTTGCGTTTGTAGCTGAAAGAGAATTTGATGCGGTTTTTGAGGCAGTGGTCTTTGAAACACTGGTTGAGGCAGTATTCACACTAGTGCTTGTGGCAGTGTTAAAAGCAATATTTGCAGCAGTGTTTGGCTTTGGCGCTTCGGGCAAAGGAATTGTCGGGCGCAGCTCTGGAGAGTCGACGAGGGTTATCGAAGACGCGTTGTTTTCCAGACGGTGTGCTTTCTCATACGCTTCCAGGATCTCTCCAACTTCCACAACTTCCTCCTCCTCTTCTTCATCATCATCGTGTTTGTTTGCCTGTTTCTTTGACATTGGTCGCTTTTCAGGTGACACAATGCTTGGCTTCCGATACGCAGCCAGCAACCTCTCCGCCATCGCCACGCGCTCAGCCACAAGCACCTCCGCCTCTGCAGCCGCAGACTTTTCCGAAGTCAGCGCCGTGACGCGAGTCTGGGCCTTGGTGAGTCGTTGAGCCAAGTCCTGAACATCATCGATTGCGTGCTTCAGTTGCTGCGACGCGTGCGAAACCCGTTGCTTGAGTCGTGGCAGCAGTTTACGCCGGTCTTGGTCAAGCTGCGAGAGAATGGTTTGAAACAGACTCGACTGTGCCAGCGATTCATCAGTCTCGGATTCGGGCGTGCGCTCTGTCTTGTCCCTGCTCACATTGGCGGTTGGATGAGGGACCGTGTCGGGCGGTGTTTCGGTCATCATCTTGTTGCTTCTTGTGTGTCCGCTTTTTCTTGGAGTCCCAGTGTGTGTGTGTTTGGCCAGCGGGTGCAGGAACAAAACAAAAAGTTTTGTCCGCAAAAAACTGAGCAATGAGCCACTCCCGCTCAAAAACTGTCTCTCTATGGTCGTTTTTTATTTCAACTCTCTGCTATTATAGTTCGGACATGAGTTTGGCCTCCACGGTTAAAAAAAACTTGTCCTAAGCGTTGCAGAGAAAGGATTGGTGAGGGTCTGGACAAACAAAAAGGGTGCTTAAAGAGGGGCGCAACTCACTTGCATCTCTCGGTCTGATAGTCGTCGAAGCTCAAGCAGTTCCTGGACCTGTGTTTGAATTAAACACTCCATCCGTGACAAAAAAATAAAATAAAAAAATAAAAAACTGTCAGCCTCTTCTTAGCCTCATTACCTTGATTGCATCTGATGGGCTACATACATTGAAAATATCCTTCAATGCGGTCGCATTCCGCACAAATCGAAGCGCATAGTCCGGGCGGCTCAACTGTCGGAAGTGATAAAGGAGGGCAAGTGTGAGTCAACCGACCATGTCTGCCACTCTCAAAAGTAAATTTGAATTCAAACCGGTGCTGGACCAAACTCATCAACAAGATACGTGTACGGCCGCAGAGAGGGTAATTCTTTCAGCGTGCGTCGAAGACTTAGCAGTGATTCATCTGCAGGGACAGGTTCAAGCTCTTCTTCTACTCGCATGATCTCAACCACACGATCCTATGAACCAATCACAAATTAAAATTTCTCGTGCGACGAGGGAACTTGACCAAACCAAAAATATGTGCACCTCATGTCTGTTGCGCAAACAGTTTTCGGCAGTCAACAAGGCAAAGAGATGTGTTCGATCGACAATGTCGCATGCGTTGAACAAGTTGTGTTGCCTGTTTGTGGCTCTTGCCCAGAATGCGCGCGCGCTCGGTTTTGTGCAAGCACTTTCAAGGTCCTGATTTGCGTGCGGCGTGTGATGCAATTTGAGCAGTTGTCGTTGGTTCACTCAAGTCAAAACGGAGGACTCACTTTTCCGGCGTCAAAGTAAATGTCCACTAGATACTCCTTTCCGGAAAAGGACTTTAGGCTTTTGAACTGAGCGATAAGGCCGTCAAACTGGACAGGTCCATGCATAGCAACAGCCGACTGAAAGTAAAACGGATCCTTCAATGAGAATTGCGGAGGAGTAAACGCCCATGCGTTCCATTGATGCAAAATTTTGAAATCGTCGATATTCGAGCTTGTTGGATGATGTGTTTCGATTTCTTTTTTGAAGTCCTTCACTCGATACACTTCGAGCTGTTCCTCCACTTCCGTCAAGCGAGCCGTGAGTGATTGATTCACGGCTGTGAGGGCCTGGTTCTCCGCCGCCAGTTGCATGGCTGTTGTCGAATCGATGGATCCAGCATTGGCGGAGCTGACTTCGTCCGAGTCTGAATTCAAGCAATCAGGGCTTGAAATGCAGAGCTGTGACTGTTGCAGGAAGAATGGGGTCGACAGGCCCGATGAACTCGTTGCCAGCATCAGCTCCTGTTTGAGCCTTGCAACCTCCTCTTCCAGATTGCGAGTATACTCCTTTTGACGATCCCGCCATGCCTGTAAAGAGAAGATGTCAGCGATCAGGAGGCAGTTGGTTCAGGGAGACACCGGGAGAGGGAGACAGACCTGCTGTGCGCTCCGGTTCTGCCGTGCACGAGGCTGCGCTGAGACGAGATCGTCGGGCATGCGCTTGCGGCCACGGCCTGTGGTACGATGGGCTTGTAAGGACATGAGGCGGCAATTTAAAATGGTGCGGTGCTTTTGCTGAAAAGAATTTGTGAACTCCACGATTCGATTCCTGACAACCAACCCCCTTTCTGAAGCACGCGGGACATGGTACATGACATCGAGCTGAGGCGTTATGAACACGACAAGAGTAGCGGACAGTAGCGCTGCTAATAAACATGGTTTCTGTCGCTGAACCGATCTGAAGAGGGGTTCCCTCGCTGTTCACAGAGTACCATTTCCTATCGCATTGCGCAGAAGCGCTTATTTGTGCAATCACCCATGCACATGCAATTAGAGCCTCCTATCTGCTGCTGCTTGAATTCAAAGCGCATCCCATCCTCGCTACTTGCTCGGACCCCGTCCTTGCCACTTACCAGGCCCATAACAGACCACCTTTTCTTGAAGAGCAGCAGTTGCAATAAGTCAGTCCATGGCAGCGCCAATAGTCCTGCTGCAAGAAACACCCATTTTCAGGGTCCAGTATCCATTTCCAGCATTGCACAAAACTCTTTCAAAAATGGCCAACGCCACCATCGACATTCTAGCGTTTATTCGAGAACAGCCGGACGCCAACTTTGCCACCTACTTGGCCTTCTTGGACAGAGTAGAGCCTGTCTGGACCGCGCTTCTCGATTTCGAAACCACCAATGATGGGAAGGAACGCTGGACACGAAAACTACAATCCCCTGCAGCAGCACGAACTTATGAGGGTATCTGGCAGGTTGAGAAAGCAAAGGATCAGGTATGGGTGAACGCTTTTATCTTTTCTTTCGTATCCATCGATATTCAAATGAAACGCATATAGAGTTCGAACGCTGCTAGACCCAGTGTAACAACATCTGCCGAATCTCGTACGCATTTTGCTTAAGGACCATTTTGGACGAATAATGTTGTGCAGATGCTGACGTAACTTTTACAATCAACAGAAGGTTCCTCCATTGAAGGCATTGATGAGTATGTCTTTGAATTGTTATTCTTGCTGCATGGGTTTATTAATTTGTTTTCTCACAGCGAATTCATGTGCGAAGTGGCGATCGCGTTTGCTTTGTATCGTACCGACAATACGCGTTGTCTGTCACGCGATGGAATCATTGATTTACGCAAGCAGTCGCCCTTCTGGCAGCAATCCGCCAAACCAGATTGGTTTCAAAAACTCAGGAACCTGCAACACGTCATTTTTGACAGATTTCATATTCAGTTCGTTGATGAACAGTATCACGAGGATTCTTGTCGTCGCTTGTGAATTTACATAAAACAGTTTAAAAATCTTTGCCGACTTCATTGTTTGCGGGCTTCAGTGTGATTGACGCAAGGAAAACCAACCCAGCAATTCCTTATATGCATGAGCAATTATGCATACATCAAGTTCTAAGCCCTATGCTCCAATGGCCATTTGAGCAGAATAGTGATATGCACATTGCAAGCTCAAGTTTTTTTTTGAGAGCCAGCATCCTGACGTTGTTGAGGACGAAGACGAACATTCCGACTTTTCCGAAGACGAACCAAAATACACAACTGATGGCACTGTTCGTTTAATGCACTATACAGCAGGGTATGAGATGCTTGTTTTGGAGGTATCTGGCCCATTGTTTCAAGAGGACCCGTCAAAATACGTTCATGATTTCCAAAAGATTGGACAAGAAGTACAATTATCCTTCATTTATATTTGCTTTTTCATTCACACCACCATCACCTTATAGATGAAGAATTGCTATCTGCACACTATCCACAAAGTCCAGCGATTGCAAGGATCGACGTCTTCATTGCGGGAACAGCTGATGACAATCGGAATTCAGTGTCATGCAAGCACAATGGAAGTCTCGGGTTATTTCGAGATGTACGACAGATAATGGATTCTGCCCTTGTTTTCGCGGAAAATCCCGTCCATTCGGATTGACTCACAAATCCGAGCAATTGAGCAGGTTGTGCTTACAATTCAGGTATGTTGTGACAAGTGAATAATATACCAACTGATCTTTTTTTGGGGGGGATTCAGCATTAGTTCTCCAACTTGTCGGAGCTGCTTCCCATGCCTTCAGTGGAAGAACGGACAGGACAGTCATACTGATTGGTTTATTTTTTAGCTGCCCTTGCAAATCGCGAATCATATGAAAAATAAACATACTCAATAAGTTTATCACAGATGGGAATGAGCCTCTCGGTGAAGTCGAAAATCGCGGCATGAACAATCAGACAATACACTGCAAATGAAGGGAAAATGGGAACGAACGTGCACTGTCAAGCTACAGAAGTAGATAGGAAATGCAGAGACGCATCTGAAGGAAGACTCGATTTGTTGGAAATTGACGCGAAAAACTCAAACAGATCCAGTGTGAGATCGGCGGCGAATGAAATTGCTTGTAGCAATTTTCGCAAACAACGGATCGAGCAAGAACGTGGGATAATGCTGAATATTCCAGCTGGCGCGCGATAGTCTGACATTGTGTGCCATCATGTTGGTTGCGGCGACAGCGGATAACAGCAAAGAGACATGCGAGATAACGAACAAAGAAAAACAACAACAAGTGAAGCTACAGAGAAGTTGAGACGCGAATCAGAGTTTGATAGGTAAGGTGGGTCCAGCGGCCTGGACCACCCGGAAAGAAATCAAATTCTACAAAATGAGCGAATGACGAAGTCTCCCGGCCCCAGTCGGGAGACCAAGTGCCTGACAGAGGAAATACCTCCTCCGTTCAGCATTCTGTCGCAGCCGTCGTACCAGCAGCCGCAACGTTAGAATCAATGCCTCCTGAACTTCTGGATCGAATCGCTGCGCACGTGGACGGCGATTCGATACGGTACCTGACCCACGCGGCCCCTTACTTCAAATACATCTCCAGTGCCATGTTTGGTGTAATGCAGCTGGTTGAAGAAGATGATCAGTATCTAGGCAGTTCTTATTATTGGCCCGGGCTCAAGTTGGACGACATTGGGATTGACACTCCGCCGCCAGGAGGCGGGAATTTGTACCCTCATTCACATCTCAATGCAATAGAGTCGTATTCGCGAATTCTTTCGAAGCATGGCGGATATGCCGAGGTTATTGCGAAGGAAGGCATGGGAATTATGGTCTATTTTCTGCCCAAGATGCTCGAATTGACAGTTTGGCGTGCTGAATGGAAGCAACTGGCCAACATGTTGATAGGGATTCGTGAATTCAAGAGGAGCATTTGCGCCCTCAATTACCTCCGAGCGAGGGGAGATGAAGCGCCCCCGGACGAAAGTACAAATCTACTGGGATCTGTGCGCATCAACACATTCGTGGCCTGGATGCCGCTGCCGTTTGAAATTCAGCGTGTTTGTCATCGTATTCCAAATCTGACCACGCTGGAACTTGTCTCCCCGGATGACTGCACTGGGATCATTCTCGCAGAATGCCAGAATTTGAAGGAGGTTCGGTTCCTGGGCCCGTTTCAGACCGAGGGACAAGTGGATTGTTTCATGGAAAACTTGAAAGAGTCGCGTGTGCGGAAAGTGGGCGTGGTGAAGTCAGCGATTTTTTGAAGGAAGCAGGACGACGCCTTCAATTCACTGTCGCGCCAATTTAGTGATCGTGGGTGGTCTAAGCAGTTTGACAATCGTCTGGCAGTCAGATTTGAGTTGAGAAGTCAATGAAAAAACAGATTCAAAGTCTGTTTGAACACCGGTCATGTGTCCTTGAATAAATTTTTGGTAAATAGTTCCGCGGTTTTCGTGCGCAGGTATTTTCACGGTTTCTGTCTCGTTGTTTTCCATTTCAAATTTGGGAACATCCCTCTGCGATCACGCAGATGCCCAACCACGGCCCTACCAGAATTCAATGTGCGTAGGCGTAGGCACGTCTCTCAAGCCATCGCACACAACTACTCGTACATTTTTACTTTATTTGAATTTGCTGCCACCACCTCTTTTTCCTTTCTTGTCTGGTTTCGGTGGTTTGTTGGCCTGGATACGAAAATAAAAGATGCGGAAATCACGTCAACCAACTGAAAGGGCGTTCAAATACTCGAGCGAAACAAAACAAACATTTAGAAACAGTCGTCGCTGCTCATTGAATTTGCGCTCAAGAATATTCGCTTTCTCTCTCCACGACTGTTGAGAACAAAGAGCGCGAGTGAGACCAAAAAAACAAAGACTCTTTCGCCGATACAGCAAACAGAAAAAGAATCCACATACCTTCATCTCCAGCGGTGCAATCTGTCCCCATTCTTCCTTATACTTTTCAATGGCTTCCACGCTGATATTTTTTTGCAACGGCGCTTCCAAAATGCTGCTAGATATCCTTCGCGGTGAATAGCCCTTCTCCAGCAACCACAGCCCATACGCCGTCGCAGGACGCTCCGGCATTGATTCGGGTACCCTCGGAGGACTTTGAATGACTTTGGGTTTCTTTTTAAAGCCTCCTTCGGCAGCAGCAGGCTTCTTTTTCTTGGCAGGTGCGTTGGGTACAGGTTTCGCGGCGGAGGAAATGAATTGGGATGGTTGAAGTGGAAACTTTCGCGCCCTTAGGAGGTCGCTGCCTGCGGCGGGATTGCTGTTGATGGGTTTCTTTTGCGGTTTCGAAGTTGGATATGAAGTGGGATTGCTGGTATGATTGTTGGCACGTTGGGACGTATTGCGCATGTCTGTTGGGTCTGTTGGGTCTGTCGTTGACCATAGTTTGTTCGGTTTGGAGAATCCGAGCGCGGACGGTGACGAAGCGCCCGAGATTGAAGCGTTTGAAGTCAGTCTGGCGCATTTTAAGCCGAGATTCGACCGCCAGACCGGCACCAAGCGAGTGAGGAGCAGTGAGACCATTGAAAAGAAAACTTGAACAAAACGGATAAATAAAATAAAGATAAAATATCAAATGCCCCGACCCACGCGCAACACATCGGTCGGAGTGTATCTGCGCCGCATGATCCAAATCCCACAGATGGACTTTGAGTTTGCGCTGTGGCAGATGCTGTATCTTCTGGTGTCCCCGCGGAGAGTGTGAGTAGCTTTGTCATTTCTCGCATTGGCGCTGATTCCCCCTCCAGATACAGGAACATCTTTTACCATAAGCGTATGTTTCCCTAGGCGGCGTAAACTTGCCCCGTCATACTGAACCATACACTGCAGAAACAAAGAACCAGTGGGCGAGAGACGATCCCGCTTTTGTCGTTCTGCAGCTGCTCTTCATCAGCAGTAAGCCATCCTTTCGATTCTCCAACAAAAAAAAGTCGCACCGCCGTAAAAATGAACTCCTTCATTTGCAGTCACCGCCGTCGCTTACGGCATCGCATACAAACTGGGCGTAATCGGAACCTTCAAACTGATCCTGTTTATGGGCCTCATTGACTTTTTACTCATTGGTGCGATCGTGGCTTCCATTGTGTGGTACGTCGTTTGTTATGTTCCTCCCACTGATTCTGCAAAGTGTTTTGTTGATGCATCATATGTCTCTTCAAGGTTCTGCGCAAACAACTTTCTCGTCCAACAGCAAATCCACAGCGCAACACAGGCAGTTGAATGGGCATACTGCTTTGACGTTCATTGCAACGCGTTCTTCCCCGTCTTTCTCATTACGTACGTTGTGCAGTTCTTTTTCATTCCCATCGTCACTCAGGCGGGGTGGCTGCCGCTGTTTGTCGGCAATTCCTTGTACATGGCTGCCATTACGTATTACTTTTATTTGACGCATTTGGGATACAATGGTGAGTGTGTTTTGTTTTTTATTTGGTTTGTTATTGACTTCTCCTCCTCGGCAAAAGTGTTACCATTTTTAAGGCATCCCGAAGTGTTCTTATATCCAATCAGCGTCTTGTCAATTTTATATGTTCTGTCTCTGGTCGTTTGGTTCAGCGTCAGCAAGAGCATTCTGAACGCGTACTTTTCTTGAACGTCAAATTCGGATTTGGAAATAGATGGCAATTTACTGTTCATGTGTTTGGATTGATACGGCGCACGTTTTTAATTGGAGAACTCGCAGCCATGACAACCACCCGTCCCTCCAAACATGCCGACCCATGTCACCCCAAGCTAAAAAAAAAAAAAAAAGTATAGTATTCCACACTTTTTCCCCCTCCTTTCCCTTTGCGCAAGGGAAAAAAAACAAGAAAAAAACAAAACAATGTTCCCATCAATTAGAACTTGGCAAACTGCTTGGCACCAGCACCCTTGACAATCTTCTTCTGCACCTTGAGCACGTTGAAGCGGACAGTCTTGGAGATTGGGCGGCATTGGCCGACAGTGACCTGGTCACCAGCTTCAACTCCAATGAACGCTGGAGACAAGTGAGCGGACAAGTTCTTGTGACGCTTCTCGTATCTTTTAAAAAAATAAATTCAAAATCAGACAAATGATTCAAGAGGCCAGCACAAGTAGATGGCACACGCGCACTCCCAAATAAAGAACAATTTACCTGTTGTACTTGGGGATGTAGTGAAGGTACTCTCTGCGGATAACAATAGTTCTCTTCATCTTGGTGCTGACAACGACTCCAGTCAAGATTCTTCCACGAATGCTGATGGTTCCAGAAGTGAATGGGCACTTCTTGTCAATGTAGGTGCCCTCAATAGCCTCCTTGGGGGTCTTGAAACCGAGACCGACGTCACAGTACCATCTCTTGAGGGCGCCGCTGCTCTTCTTTTTGGCAGCGAGCTTGGTGTTTTGGAATACACCGGGCTGGTATTGGTAGGCTCTTTCGGTCTGTTCGGCCATTGTTTGTTTCTGTAGTTATTTGGGTTTTGCGGTTAGAGCCAGATCGTTTCTTTTTCGATGGACGGATAGAGTTCGATGCGCATGAGATGAGATTTGCTGGAGTTTCGAAGAATGTCCGGCGGATGCGAATATACGTATTGAACGGGTGCGGGTCATATCGGCCTCTGAATGGGCATGTCCTCATCCGCTAACAAGAATTCGAAACGATCCATACGATGCTTCGTCCGCCGTCTCCATCCGACATAAGATGTCTCCTCGCAAGCGAACAATCGATATCGATGCAATGCTGATGGATGCTGATGCTGTGATGGCTCCGTGTGTGTCTGCATAAAGGACGGGGGGTTGCTGATTTACGCACCAAAAGGGACCGGATATAATCGGGACAAGAAACAACCCCAAATGCCTCCACCAACAACGATGCTCACAAACAGTCTGCGGGATTCATTTGGACGCACGCACAACTACCTGCGAATCTCACTTACGGAAAAGTGCAATCTGAGGTTTGTCCGTTTTCATCTGCTCTCTGCGGGAGCGCCTTGTTCTTCTCGTTGCTGTCAGCATCCCTTTGATCGTTGCCATTGCTGTAAAGCCGCACATTCACTGGATTAGTCAAATGAATGATGTCTTAACCTTCATCGTTGTCTA